>WUAP02153819.1:0-10583 GCA_015163945.2 Stichodactyla helianthus
TTTCGATATTAGAATGTTTAGTCCTCAAGACACAAAAGATGGTGTACTTTAAAATTATCCAGCGCAAAACCGAACACGGTGACCCCCATTTTTTATTTCATTTTGTGGATAAACAACTCAAAAATTACTACTGTGCGACTTTTCATGAAAATACTGTGCAGTTTTATTTCTACGGAATTACCTAAGTGCATTTAATGCCTCCTTCCACAGTTCCATTTTCAAACTTTCTACCTCTTCTTTCTTTCTAGATTTTTTCCTCTTAAATTTCTTTATGGATGGTTCACTTTCCTCATCTGTTGAGAGACTTAATGAACTTCTAGATTCGTCCAAATCTTTACACTGCTTTGTAAACATAAACAGTTTATAATATTTCCAGGTAGAAACATATACAGAGTCAGTACCACCATTCCATTTCTTTTGCTTCCCTGAACCCTTTTATCCTCTCTATCAAAGATGGTATTAAGTTTATGCCATTGTAATTTAATCTTTTCTGGTGAGCAATTAGTCAGCTGATCCTGGAGCTTTTTTAGGGCTAGTTATTTTATCTCTGTACTTGTTCAGTTGATGGTTCCAAAGAAATTCGTTTTCCTTATAAAATTCTACCAGAGTTTCGACTTCATTTTCATTCCATTCTTTATCTCTCTTACACTGTAGGCTGTTGATGGTTTCTTCTTTCAAAAATTACATGGATTTGAAGAATTTCCACTTTGACACATAGTCTTTATTATCTTGCATTCACTTCACCTCACGCGACATGGACGTTCTGAGACTGTGCATAACTTTCTTCATTTCATCAATGTTTGAAGCGAGATGCCATCGTTCTGCAAGCCTCTACCTTCTTCAGCTTATCCTTGTACAAGGCAAGACCTGTATTCCACAGACATGGATAACTTTGTAGTGCCTCGATAAACAATTTCTTTTCTTTGTCGTTTAATTTTCCATCACCAATACCTTCTTTATCTTCCTCAAACAATATCTTCAGCTTGGATAACTTCTCCATCTTCTATTTGACTCAAATCACTCGACGAGTCACTTCTACGAGAAAAATTAATTGCAGACTGCGCCGCATCTTGAATGATTACCTTGCGCATGCGCTCTTGAAAATTGAGAGAAAAGTTCCTTGCATTCGCTTCACCTCACGCGACATGGACATTCTGAGACTTTGCATAACTTTCTTCATTTCGGCGTTGCGAGACAAGTTGCTGGAGAAAATTGCATAGTGTAACAGGACCTTAAAAGGTACCTGCTAATTCTATTGGTGGTCGTTGAAGATTTTTAACACCCTAAGCGTTACTAAACTTTGTATGGAATTCCCCTCCTGTGGTGCTTAGTTTTCTTAAACCATTATATAAACCATTACAATACTCACTTGAATATCGAAGACGGTAGAAATGTGAATCAAATAGATAGCTGTTTTTAATAAACTCTTTCGTTTTGGCCAGGATGTCGGGTAGAGTTGATTCCAAGCAATAAACATCAAACTCGACAGCTGTTAGTGTTCTAAGAGATTGCCAAAGCTGAGGACTAAGATATACAAAAAGAATGCGTCGAAAATGGGAGATTTGTGCTGAAGAATTATTCAATTTTGGTTGGCATCACATTCTATTACAGAATTGACTTTTGTTTTTTTGTTTTTGGATTTTGGAATAAGAGGGAGGGAAAATGCTGGAAAAAGATCTATGGAATATTGAGAATTAGTAAAAACAAACTAGCTCGAAACTAGCGGACTATCACAAATCCTGCATTCTGATTGGCCACTACTACAGGTTTATTAGTGATAGACCACTAGTAGAGAAAAACAAATCTAATATAAACAAAAATGATTATATGTACTATCTGGTCTACATGAGCTACGAGTCAAATAACCCATTCGGGGGTCTGTGTCCAATTTCTCTTAACCACGTTTGTTAACTGCGCGTGCACCATCTTAACATCATCTCAATTTAAGAAAATATATGTATATAATATATATTACCTGAAGCCCTTGAAAACGATTTCCAAGAATCCTCGAACAGTTTCCCAGTGTGTCAGAGCCTGGATTTAAAACGTATGGATTTATGTGTTGTGATTTTTTTATTAGATTTCTAATTCAGATCCCCCTTTCTCCCCCCTCCCACCCCCCATGACACACACACTTTTAAGAGTGCTCTGTGGTCCTTGTCCTTTACAATGTAGTACAATTCTGTTACCTCTGTCAAGGCCTCTTCCTTCATCATTACATAATCATAGTTTTGATTGTTTAAGTAGTTTATAGTGAAGGGTCGATCACGAAGCATTAACATCACAGTTATGTAAAAATCTGCGTTCAAAAAGATATTGATTAGTAGTTCGAAGTATCACTAGATATCAAGAATTGAAAATTTATGGACACATGTACTTTCCCTAGAATTAAGTAAGGGAATAATTTAGTTGAATGCAGAAAACTACTGAAGAACAATAGGAAATAGTATCAAAAAAATATCTGACTATAAAGCTAATGCTTGAAGATCGTTCAACAAAAATGCTAACAAAATGGGACTGATTTCTCCACGTGACCAAAAATGTATCCCTCTTCTCGACCTTCAAAAATGACCAGCCTGGCTCTCACCTGGTTCGCATCCATATAATTCCATCCTCAAGCCTACATTATTGCTCCAGTTGCTAGGTAATATGCTGATTTGAGAAGCTATGACTGGAACAGGGATTTCTTGACGATGAACGCTACTGCTATCGTTGTTGCCAATGAATTCCTAATCGTTGTTGTGCCAAAATAGAAATAAAATACGTCAATGTAGTTAAGAATAAAGTAGCTATAAGAAGATTGATGCAAAGAAGAGAATGAAAACGAAACAGAATGAAATGAAACGAGAGAGAATAAAAAACAAACAAACAAACAAACAAACAAACAATACTTGAAGCAACAAAACAAACAGAATGAGAAAATTTTGACGACAACAGCAGCAGCAACGATGTTAACTAACGAGAACAACGCCGACAACTACGGCAACAACCAAAACCACAACAATAACAGCAACTGCAACAATAGCAACGGCTACAACAGCATAACAACAACAACAACAACAACAACAACAACAACAACATTACTAACAGCAGCAGCAAAAAATGACAGCAACAGCAGTAGAAATTTAAGCAAAACCAGCAATCAGTCATCAAGAACAAGAACAAGAACAGCAACCACAAGGAGAATAAGAACAACAATAACGATTAAAGAAACTCAGTGAACCATCTATCCATGATGTATACTAATATACTAAAAATCCTTACAACTATATCGTTATGGGAGTCTCTAATTGGCTTGAAATCCTGACCATTGACGGAGTACAATAACGTAAACCTTGTCACCCACTCCTTAACGGACGGGTTGCCATATCCTTGTGTAGCAATTGCGGTGATCACAAGATTCTTCTCGAAATTCACCAAGATCCACGAATCTTTCGGAGAACGCACGTCACCTCGGTATCCCTGTGGCAGAGAAGTTTTCATCAGTCTTGCGTTACTGGGTCCATATTTGGACGTATCATCGTCGTAAGCTTTGGCTGAAATCATTTGATGGTCTTGAATGCGTCCATCTTGGATGCCTATGGCGCGACTGCATAATTCTGATAATGAAAAATAGAATAAATTACTAAGGTTTATGTAATTGCTCTTGTCATGTCAGCCCTGGAAATTTTTCCAAACATTAAATTACCGCATTATTTACCGAGTCCATCCTTCTGCCCCGTACAGGATTTGACAACATTCGTCAAGAATTTAACACAAGTTCGTAGAAAACCAAGCCCGTATCCAGGGGAATTATGCACGGGGTGCGTCCGCATTCCCCCTACCCCCTCTCCACACACACACACACACGCCCGAAAGGTTCGCATTGGGGTATTCAAGGTCCAACATTTAGATTGCCGTCGGTGTTAAAGTGAAGGATACTTGTAAATCATTGACATTAAACAGTGATAGTTAAACAAAACAAAACAACAGAAATAGCAGTGATGACTACAACCATTACAATTTTTATGAATCGCTGCTGTCCTAAATAAACGGCTCACACAATCAATAATTATGGAAGAAGTCAAAACAATGACCCAAAATAGGGACCGGACCCGATTTTACTGGTTTAGGTAGTGGATATCGATATATACTCCCCACCCCTCAAGTACCCCTTGATTTGCTTGATCTTGGAGGTCCATAGTGACTATTTCTTCTCACAAACACGGAGTATAGCATACAATTAAGCAGATGGTAGATTAGCTTCGAAAATAAACTTTAATTTATGCAGGATCACACTCCTAGAGAGCACCACCTCTCCCCCCTAAATCGGGTCCCGTTTGATTATCATTGTTTTGGCCTTATCTCTTGCATTTCGATAGTTTGGTCCACCTCGGTCACAGAAGAAGAAGAGGAACAAGAAGAAGAAAAAGAAGAGGAAGAAGACAAAGAGAATGAGGAATTGGAAGACTTCAGAAGAGAATTCTAGCATCTAGATTCATCTTCTAGACTTATCTAGAGTCATTACAGAAAGGCAGAAGAATAATCGCAAAAGACACTTTACTTTTTTTAATTAGTTTAAACAAATTGTTAACAACTACTATCAATTCTGAACCATCCCCAGCACTCTAGTAACATTCAATACACTCTATTTTGTCTTGCAGGTGTAGCCATCACATAATATCCTGAGAGATCTTTTTACGTTAAACATTCTATTAAAACTATCTTGGGTTAACAATGTGCGCAAATCATTTAAATGTTTAACAAATTACCTAAGGGCAATTTTCTTCATTAGTTTTGGCAGATTCATGTCTGCAGTAACATGCAGTTGACAGGTGGCTCACTCATAGTTCGATAAATTATGGAACTAATTCATGGAGAAATTATTTTAAAATTTTGAGTTTAACGAAAATTCTTAAGAGAGCTTGAATAGTCATCAGAGCAAAATGAAACTTCAGTAGCAAATAGAATATTGTTATTTTACTTTTCTTCGATCTTCTGCTAGCAATAAAATGCTTTACAGATATATCTCAGAGAAAGTCACATGCTGTTCGAGAATGTTCTTTATTTAATATTTATCCTAAGCCAGAGCTTGGGGAGTGAACGTGAGGGAAATCATGTCAGAAAGTCATGCACGTTCATATCTACAATTTGTGTTTGTCTTCTCGCCGATTCTAGAAATGTTTTTAAGATAGTCACTGTCGGGAGAGTTGTTTTCGGCTCTCATCATTTTCTAAAAATTTAATTTTTTGGAACTCGTTTTGAAGACGCGTGTTTACCGTTAAATGAAATATTTGCTTGCGAATGGGATTTTTATGGCCCTGGTATTTAACTAGTCTAATATGAGGGAGCGTGAGCCGAGTGCAGAAATCTGCTCCCACCACAACCACTCTTACACAACCTTTCAGTGAAATCTCTGGTACACACGAAGGAGCAAAACGACCCTGGAGCCTGCTTCCGCAGAAAAACCCTTAGTGTTTATAGGCCTTAAGGTTCACTGTGACTGGTTCGTGAGTTCTTTACTGCTTCCCCATAAACAAAATAAAGCCAAAAGCAGTCTTCAGCAATTTTTATTGTTTGTTAGAATTTGAAGAGGACGGAAAGTATAAATAAAAAGGTGATTTGCGGAAACATAATAAGAGGGTAAAACGTGGTCATTTGTGTGACTGTGCTGGTGGCGGCAATATCCAACACATATTCTAGTTCAAATGTATTTCGCTTTAAGAAAAATAGTTCAGCATTTTTAAAACTTTTTCACTGATTAAATATTGAACAAATAAATATTTCACTCGTAGAAACGATTCATTCATTCGAATCATTAATATATATATATATTTATTTAATTTTTATCCCATCTCTCTCTTATTTTGTTTACAAAATAACATGATCGCGATTACACTAAGGACATGGATCTATTTGTATGACTAACCTAAAACAGTATACGAACTTGAAGGAATGGGGAAACTGCTGTATATGATAAACAACATTGATGATATATTCGGGTTTTTGAATATATGTATTTGTTATATCCTAATCAAACTTGTTTTCTCATTGGTTGAAAGCACGCCACGCATGGCGGGCGGGTGTCAAATCCTTATAACCCTCGCATTAGCGTTAAACACGTGATCCAAGCGTGCACGAAAGAAAACTCCAAGTATCGTTAACTCGCTATCCATAATATGGGCCTTATTAAGGGAGAGTTTATAATTTATGGGTTAGGGGGATATTAGCGTGGATTTTAAAAGCTAAGGAGAACATCTTTTTAACAACCCCCCTCCCCCCCCCCATAACAAACCTTATGTCTTTTGATGACCCCCCGCCCCCTAACGTATACAATACAAGCTGGTATAAAATATAATTTCCCCAACAAAAAACAACTTTTTTATGCCCACCCTAAATGTTTCTTGAGAAAGTTGCTGGCCCCTCAAAATCCACATAGCTGCTCCTTCCTCCGCAAATCCTAAAACTATGGAAGTTCCCAAATTGTTTATCAAGAACCTTTCCAGGCGGTCTTACATTCGCAAATTCTTTTAAATCCGACAACGTTTCCAGAGAAACAATGAAATTTGTTTACTCGAGCGTCTTCAATATAGAATGGCTAGGGGTAAGCAATAAAACATGTGAAATAAAGAAAAAAAAAGGAAATAAAATAAAATGATTTGGCTGATTCTTGTTGCACGACACTGTCATCAAGACACCTTCGTGTACTTCATACTTATAGTAATCTAATACTCACTCTTATCTCACTGATATTTCTATTCTTTTCTCCCACCACTTAAAAGCTATCTTACCTGACAACGAAGCATTCACTTGAAACATAAACACCACGACTCGAGTCGCCAGTAAAAGATAAGTTCCCGAGTTGAGCATCATTGCAGACTGGACCAAAACAACGGAAAACCAGAATTACCTATTAAAAGTATAAATATGCATGACTATAATTATTTTATTAATTCATTAGGTTCGGGTTTTTCGAAGCCAAGTATACATGACTGAGCCAAAACTATACGGTTTTCAATGGGTTAGAACCCCGAGGGGGGGATTATAATGGACTATACGGGGATGCTCCGCCCGAAAGGGGTACCTTTTTCAGGACGTTTGACCTCTCAGTATGCTTCGATTACGTAAGCGAGTCAGTATGTACATGTAATTTAAATACGAAAACATGTATTGCTGTCATGCCTAATACACCTAAATGAAAGACCGTTGCTATGCCTAATTGCAACAACGTACGTTGTTATATGAAAAGGAAAAATTACAAAACAAAGATGACGAAATACCCTATAGGAATTGACTAGAAATGACGACAAATTTAATATATTTCTCCTTCAATTCACACCGCATAATAGCAGTATAAAACAGTTTTTAGAATGAAAGGTTTTCTGAATAAATATTACAAAGTATTCTGATTTTTTCCTTAATAGTTCCAATTTATTTTTTATTTTTATTTTTTATTTCAATCTCTAATCTTTAATTTTTAATTTTTTAGAAGAAGAAGAAGAAGATTACATTCATTTAGAAAACATAATGTGGTATAAAACCATTTTCAGAATAAGTTTTCTAAATGAATATAACCTGTATTCTGATTCTTTCTTTCTTTCTTCTTCTTCTTCTTCTTCTTCTTTTTTTCCCCTTATGTACACCTAATTGCAGGAACGTTGTCATGTAAAAGTTAAAAATTTAAAAATTAAAGATTAAAGATTGAAATTAAAAAAAAAAAAAAAAAAAAAAAAAAAAAAATTGGAACTATTAAGGAAAAAATCAGAATACGTTGTAATATTTATTCAAAAACCTTTCATTCTAAAAACGGTTTTATACCACATGCGGTGAATTGTTAGAAAAATATATTAAATTTGTCGTCATTTCTAGTTAATTCCTATCAGGTATTTTGCTATTCTATATTTATTTATTTTAATATTTTTATATGAAAACATTCTTGCAATTAGGCATGCATTTGTAAGTTAATTTTTACCCAAACAGCGCTTAACTTTATGCAAAATTACGGTGTTTGTAAGTTTGGATTACAAATGGCAATGACGATGTAATGATGGTATTTTTTACAAATTTTCGCTGTAATTATAAACTGCGTAGAATTTATCATTTCTTTCGTCTGGTGTAAATCTTCCACACAAAATCCTACATTCATGGAAAAACTTCATTGGAACGGTTAGCACGCTAATGCATTTTTTTTCTGTTTACTCTTTTGTCTCTTTATTTCCTTCTATTGTTTCCTTCACACACACCCACACCCCCCTCCCCCCAAATCAAGCAACGCTGTGGGTGATGAAACCAGTAACGTAGCACCAAAATGATGCACAATCAACTCCCAAAACAACACTGAAATGGTGGAGAGGGGGAATAATGTTCATTTATTCCGACAAGAGATTCCTTTTGTTACAATAATATTTTCGGAGATTGTAGATTTGACCATGCTCCTAGGACGCCATCCAACAAGACATGCAGGTTCCAGGTCCAAGATTAAAAAAACTTTTAGCCCCGGCCCTGCTTTCTTGTTCTCTGTTTTTAGAAATGACTACAAAAGAGATACAGTTACCAAAGACTGTGCACAGGACCATAACTAGTACATGCGCGCTTCTAGATCCATGAAGTTATCTATTCTGTGTCGTAACCCTTATATTAACTTGAAAAAGGCTGTGCTTGATTCGATCGAATACATCTTTCCTTTCTTTATTTAGAATAAGAGAAATAATAAAAGGCGACCAGCTACCCTGGATTACCCCAGAGGTAGAACGTCAGATATTCTATCGTAATAAATTGTTCGAATTGCACAGAAAGGAGCCATCTTCAAGCAAGTTTTAAAAAGGGAAGTTTACAAAATACAACGTATTAAAGTAACTCCAATGAAAAGGAAACTACTTTTTTCTTTTTAAAAATGCTTCTAACGATACGAAATGGCGAATTTTGGAAAAGAATGAAACCTCGGCTGCCTAACACTAGTTGCAAAATAAGATAATAAGATCAATGGAAACTAGCGAGTAAGCTAGTAAAGGCTGCTTCGGTGAAGCCTGGCCCTCACTAGCGACATAAGCATAAGCATTAGCAACATACGCAGACTCAGTAGTGTACTGCTCATTAGCAGTGCTCGTCTTTTTTCACACCTCGGTGATCAATACTATACTGAGTCTGCGCATTTTGCTTATGCTTATGCTTATGTCGGTAGTGAGGATCAGGCTTGAATGATAAATGGATGCTTGCCTGCCAAACATAATGTTTATGCTTTCTCGAGGTTATCATATTTGTCCCAAAGGATTATTTTGTTGCATATGGATTCGTGTGTTACATAAAAATTCTATTGTGATGTTGGCAGGGTCAGGGTGATTGACAGTTTGGTGACCCCTCCCCCTCCTAACAAGTGTCCACGTCATTGTGGAGGAAGGAGCAAATTTTTACCCCACCTCCTTCCCTGTCCCAACACATTACCGAGTTGCTCTTAATTTATTACTTTGCAATTTTTAGGACGAGCCCCCGCCTTTATCGGAGTCAATAAGAACTTATTTCAGTTTTGTAAATAATCATTTTATCTGTTGTTTTAATAAAGCGGCTATGGGCAACAGAGACTGGACAACAGTTACAGTTGGAGTACCACAGGATCTCTACTCGGTCCTTCGTGACAGTGTTGAACATCTATATAAATGACATCAATTACTGTGTGTGTCCAATAACTCTTTAAGACTATAAGCTGATGATACCTCCAGTTATGCTTCAGTCGTCTCTTCAATAACACTACAGTTCTTAGTCAACAATGATTTGCCTTCTTTATCTACATGGCTAGAGCAAAACTACCTAGTCCCATCAATAATGCGAAGACATCTAGGCGATGATCAGTGGACCATCAAAATATAACTACGGTTTCCACATCAGTGGAATCGAAGTAAAGATTGAACGTCACTTAAATGGACAAAAGGCTTACCTTGAGTACATCAATGAGCAGATCAAGAAAGTTTATACAAAGACAGAAAGACATCTGCCTTAAAACGAGTTCCACACTTTGTATCCGTGAACAAGGCTAGGACTTTATCATACAAAGCGTTTATAGTTCCACACTTGCAGACACTCACTTATACGGACTTATTGCCCTTCGGAAAGTACAGAATAACAGAATCGAGGATGCTAATTATTATATGTTTTAAGAACACTATTTCGAAAACTGAAAGCTATGCATGTCTATTAAAAATTAGTAGTATCAAGTATTGATCTTGATACATAAACGCCTCAGTTCTATTGGTCCACAATAAATATTAAGATTTTCTTAAATTAAGAGAAGTTAGCTGAAATTTAAGGGGGACGCAAAGTAATCTGGTTCAACCTCATTTCAACTCTGAATGGATGCTTAAGTCGTTTTTCTATATTAGCCTATATTGGCAATAATTTGTGAAATAAGACTGCCCATTAAAGTCAAAAACTGTAGGAGCCTACAGGAATTCAAGAAAGCTTTAGGTAAATTGATTATATTAGCCATAAATATACTCATCTATATTTTCTTCTTAATATTTAATAAGTATTAGTAATAGACCTAATTCACTTGGGCGTATTTGTTTTCCCAATACAGGTCACGTGTCATTCCTTTGGGACTTTTTCCTTTG
>WUAP02153830.1:0-10583 GCA_015163945.2 Stichodactyla helianthus
CCCCAACCCCCACCCCCTGCACACATCCCTTGCAAAAAATATTTTAAAAGAAAACGTTCTTTTCGAGGCCCGCTGCGATTTGCCCGTGCCAAAACCATGGCAGAGAAAATAAACTAAATGAAATAGTCGGAAAAATAAGAATTCGCCCGTAGAGGCTATTCAATATTTGATCGATGGACTGGCATGAGGGGAACACGAACATATGCAATATAGGTAAACCGCAATTTCATTTGGAAGTCTTGATTTATCTAGCGTGCAAGTGCAACTTAACCAATCAGAGGCTAGGGTACAACATAATTATGGATTGCGCAACAGTACAAACAACATCAGATCAAGTCCTTCTAAATAATATTTTTCAAATAAATTTTCCCCTCTTTCATGTTCCGCCTTTTATACAAACAAAAGTAAAATATTTTTGGGTTACCTGCACTGCTCCATGGACGGTCGTGTTTGCAACGGCTCCTTCAGGGAATTCAACTGTGACGTCATCACAGACAGAAGACCTGACAACACATCCTTTGGGTGTGACCTCAAATCGATCTGTGACGAGTCTGCTGACAACAGCTAAAGTCGATAGTTCTTTCAGGCGCACTTGAACAAAATGTGATCTGCAGTATTCTGGAGCATGTGAATCCTCTTTTAGCACTAAATAAATAATATATAAATTAGGTACTACCTAATAGCGGAGCTCCCCGTTTATTTTTTATTTACTTGACTGGATTTATGCAATGCATAAATAATTCTCACGCATATTTTTTTCAAAAGCTATTTCATAACTAAGGAAAATTCATTGAATTACGAGGGATTCCACGTTGAATTCGAGACACGAAGCCGTGAGTACGATATCGTTTTTTCGAGTGAAATTAAATGTGGAATTTTCTCTGAATCCCATAGCATTTATAATAAGATAATAATGATTTTAACACATTTTTAGATGATTTTACGGGTGGACTTAGAAAGCCATTGCACTGTTTCAGCTGTTGGTTGTCAAGGGAACGAATGAAATATTTTAATATTAATATATTATTTTTTTATTTTAACTTAAAAGTTGGATTTGAATGATCTCAGCCAGTTGGTTTGAACCTACACCTTTTTATTTAGTTATACCTGCCCAATTCTTACCACTTTGTATATAAAGTGAGGAGCTAGAAATATTGCTAAGCTTTCGTCAAGATGTAAAAATATGTGGATTATTGGCTGAAAACTTTCATGAAAACAAGCGAAAAGAGTTCAGTCAGTGAGCGAAACGACGACTACATTCAAATCAAGTTTAACTTACAACAAAACAAAAGATATATTCAAAAGTAAGTCTGTTCATACTTTGATGGAGAATACAGACAACCAACAAGTGACAGCAACTTTTTTTCTATCCTAGTGAAAGAACTTGAATGATAAGTTTAATTTTCAACTCGACGGCAAAGCCCTCGAAAATCGCCATGCCGGTTTGGTATTAAAACCTTTCTTTAATAGCATTTAAATAATAATAATAATAATTATTATTATTATTATTATTATTATTATTATTTATTTATTTATTTATTTATTATTTATTTATTTATTTATTTATTTTTCCCATGAAGAACTGGCCATAGAAAAAGGCAGTGTTGTTTAGGATTGTAAAAAAAAAAAAAAATCAATGCTTCCTTTTGTTGAAGTTTTTCAAGATTTATACTGATGTTTTAAAAAACAATTTCTCAGCCATGATTTCAAGTTTGAGGACTAGCTAATATCAAAACATCACTCAAGATTTCTCCGTTTTGCTAGTTTTTCCTTGCACGGAAAAAACATCAAAAACAAAACAACAACAACAACAAAAATTGCCTAAAAACCTTTAGCAGTGTCTGTATATAAGTTAAAGAGCTTTTTGATATTTTGTTTTCAAACGACAAATACTCGGTGATTTGAAGATTGGGTCTCTCGCTTTCTACATATCTAAAGATTTCTCCTCAATCCTAGTTTTTGGTTTAAAGTTTTTCAAAAGTTTAAAGCTTCAGCAATTACTTATAGATATAAACACAAGAGGCTAATTTTGAAAAGATGTCAAAAAAGGTGTTTTATTCTCAGAATCGTCATTTGCAAGTTTCTTAGAATTTTTTTACTCGCCCGATCTACTCAGTTTTCAAGAACGGTCATATAAAAAAGTTTACTAAAAAATTCGTTTTGTCAAGCAACAATATAAGATGGTGGTAAACAAATGGATAATATTTACATTGTAATTTAACGGGTATTCCTTTTGTATTTTAGTTCAACTTTCAAGTGTTTTACCTACTGAAATTATCAAAAATATCCCGAGAAATTCAAGCGTTTTGAATCGACAATGCAAGGCTCTTAAACAGTATACTTGTTGAAAAAGTCGTAAATTACAAGAACGGAAGGACGGACGGAAGTGACGTATACTCAAGCCATGAAAAAATCAACTCGATGGGTTACTATTTTTTCGAAAGTATGGTGCTCCGCTCGCGCGGGCCTTCGACCCTCGCGGGAGCTCAACAATGAATCCAACAAAATATAGTAAGTGCCTTTTTGTCGGGCACTTTGTTTCAACATTCATGCATTTTCTATCTAATAGATGCGAAACAAATAGATGCGAAAGATAGGAAAACATCAAGTTTTTTTTCAATTGAGAACAAAATAGATTTCTTTGCTGTTGAATGGAAGAATAATTTACTGAAACATGAACAAAGGAAAACCCGTAAAGCGGCATCCGGTTCATGTTGGAGCAAATATGGCAAAGGGAGTCTTTAGTTACCTTCTTTTTCTTTCCATGTTGTGTCTGTAGCATCGAATACCTTTACTATCGTTTCATATCCATATTTCTTGCCAGGCCCAGAGTGCAAGAGGGTAACAATGATGGGTTTTCGCAAGCACAAAGTACTTGGCCCTAGCTCCACGATATAGCTAGCTAGACCCTCGGTAAACTTTGAAGGGGAAAGAATAGGGTGAGTGTTGAAGGCTTTGCATTTGACTTTGGATGGTTCGGTGACGGTGTTTGGCGGGAAATAGAGCAAATGTCCATAGGTGGAGTGGTTGTAGTAGCCGCCATGTTCGTATCTGGAAAGCCAAAACCATTTGAAATTTGAGTACAGGATTGGGACATGAATCAATAAGGCAAATTTATTTGAGACCTGAGGTCCAGCAAATCCCGTCATCAGAAACAACACATCAACAATATCACGTTTGCTACGTTTAGTGACGTTTGGTTGAAAATTATCTTTTTAAGATATATTGGGCATTAACATAATATAGGGACGTAGTTCACGTCTGTTGACGCCCTTATGGCGTTTCATAAATACCAAAGAAAGAAAGAAAACTCAAACAAACAAATAAACAAAGGAATATTTTAGAAGTTCAGAGAATTTCATTGGGTGCAATCTTGAGAGTAAAAACGAAAGAAACGAGGATTCATAGCATATTTCTCAATCTTCCTTTCCCATTCTTCATTTTTGGTTATTGTGTAGTAACATTAACAAACTCACACATTAATCTCAAATTCAACTGATTCATCGCTACCACTATGTGAAGCCTGTTGCTGTAGATTCTCTTCACCAGCTTCCTCTACCATTTCCGCCTCTTCGTCATCGCTTGGTAGCTCAATTGATTCTATTGTTTCTGAAAAGAACAACATAAAATTTGTGTCACAGAGAAGGGAGAGGAGCTATCAATACTAAATAAACAAAAATCATTACCGACAGGGGCGGATCCAGGAATTTTTGAGGGAGGGGTGAACCATTTATGTTCAATGCTCGAACCGAGGACCCCGAGCAGAATTCATTCAACGTTGAAATGAAATATGAGCAAATGACTGTTTGCTGCAAAGAGCCTATTTCGCATCAAATCTAGGATTTTAAGTAGGGGTGTTCACGCCAGATAAAAAATAGATTTGTTCTTAGTTCCCTCTCGTCCACCTAGAGTAACGCCTGTTTAGAAACTAGCGAACATCCACGAACATGCAAGAGGAGCTGGCAGTTTCAACCGGCTACAGAAGCAGTTAATGGCGCAAAACAACTTTCCATTGTTTTCTTTTGCAAAATGATTTTCCTGAGCAAGGATTGGGGAAGGTTTCACAAGCAAGCGGTGAAGTACCTACATCCGCCCCAGGCTTTATACCATCAGTTACTTATTACTGAGTTTAATTCTAAACGATTCCATGGGAAACTACGCAGATTATCTAAGAAAACCTAGACTTGGCTAAGATTGGCTGAATTGGTTTTGGATGCAATTTCGTGGCAGAAATACAAAATTAGCCAATCAAAGCCCACTTTCTTCACGGAAACACTTGTGTTACAATGTTACAACAGAAAGTTCTACGAGCTTTATTGAACTAGGAAGCGTGCATATTGTGTGAAATCCTCGTCTTACATGTTTTCGCCAATCAATGATTTGGTTAGTTCTTACCTTGAGAAGACTGCGTCTTTGCTTCCTCTTCCTGAAATGAATGGAAAAAAATACAAAATTAAAGTGCTGTTCCTCACTGTTAGTACAGAGAAATCCTAGTAACACATACTAGAGGTTTTTCGTGAATTCGACAAGCAAACAAGATACATTTATATGTAGAACGATTATGTCAGATCGGCAAGAAAAGCAATAATAATTCAAATTTGCAAGACGTTTGATTTATCCTTTGTCAAGGGATTCGCATTCAGCTTACATACGAGATACAGATTGGCCTTTAACGTGTATAAAAATAAAAGGTTAAACCTGACACGAGCCCGTTAGCTCAAGCTTCTGCACTGGCAGTCCATTATACACAGCTTCGTACGACCCATAAAGCATTTCGAGAGATAAGAAAGAAAGAAAAGAAGAAAGAAGGAAAGGAAAGGGAAAAAAGGAAGAAAGAAAGGAAATAAGACAGACAGAAAAAAGAATGGCACCATACTTTGCACTCACCTTTTCTATCTCTTTAATTTTACTTATAAATTCACTCAGCTTGTCCATTTTCTTCAGCTTTTTGCACATTTGCTTGAATCTAGCGCGAATCAGTAACCTGGAAACGCTGTGATTGTCATCAGGTAAAGACTCCTCCATTTCAAAAGCTTCTTCATAACTTTGCAAAGCTGCTTGAGGGTCTTTTCTCCATTCATGAATGATTCCAATCAAGTACAAAATCCTTACAGTCTCTGGGTGTTTTCCAAGCCGTTTATTTCTAAACTCGTAGGATTCTTGTGCATATCCAAGGGCTTTGTCATACTCTCCAAGCCCAATCAGAATATTGGCAAGGTTTCTTTTGAACGTGGCTGTGTGTTCTGTCCCACTCACATCCAACTTTTCTTGCAATTTAAGAGATTTTTCCATCCACTCCACCGCCAAAAAATACTCTTTTCTTGCATTTTTCTTAGCGAGGAAAGGTTTATACCATTTCTTTTCTTCTAACCTCCCAATCAAGTCATGAACTTGAGCTATTTGATTATAAAATGTAGGAAACTCCCAGTGATCTTCACTTCCAACAAGCGTCTTTTTCATCTCCATTGCATCAAGGTAATATGATTTAGCCTTATTAGGCTCTTTAAGCTCCATGTAGCAGTTACCAATGAGATTTAAGCCACGAGCAGTCAAAGTGCTACCTGTATTTTTATCTTTCATAAACATTTTTCTCATTGAAATTGCTTTTTTTAAATTCATAATTCCTTCTTTCAGGAGCTTCCTACCATTTTCCTTGCGTCGTTCGTCTGCAGCCAATTTTGTGGCATCCATCCATTTTATCTTACCAGAACAGTGCAAATATAAGCTTTTGACTTGGTTCATCTGTTCAGACGTTGCTGTTTGCTGTGCTTTTTCGATACATTCATTAGCCTTCTTTAATGTAAATTCAGAGTGTCTTGTTCCCTCCATATCAGATGTTTGTATTGATTGCCAGCATCTCATTAGCGCACTTGCTAGCCATTTGCCTATTGACAACAATATAAAATCAATACTATTTCAGTTGAGTTCCACCATGCATGTTGCGTTGGTGTTGGTACCACAGGTAACCCAAAATATGAAGTTAACCAATACCATCAGTATTAAGGGACTGTTCATTAATTATGTCTGGGAAGGGGGTGTTCAAATATCATCTCTTACTTAAGGGAGGTCTTGAAAAACTATAGACAAGGAATGGATTTTAGCAAGCAGTTTACTGGCGGAGCTGGGTGTATTTGTGTGTGCGTGGGAGGGGGAGAGGGAGTGGGAGGGGAGGGGGGTTGAAATTTATAGGAGGCAAAGGGCTTATCAAACAATAACCAAGTAACCTTTTTTCCAGTAGGTTGACATCCACATGGACTGAAAAGGTAAAATCAATTATCCAAAAATTGGGTTTTGCATTTCAGTGGCAGCAAAATTTTAACAAAATTCTAATAGCTAACAAAACAATGGAAAATAATAGTAGACCAGATAAAACAAAGACTACAGGACCAAGAATTTCAAAACTGGTTAAGTGAAATACATGATGATGGAGGACAAAAGGATTCGCAAAAAAATAAACTTACTAAGACCTATAGAAAATTTAAGACAACTTTTCACCAAGAAGAATATTTAAAGAATGTTAGCAACATCAAACATAACTAAACTTAGAATCAGCAACCACTGTTTATACATTGAGATGGGTAGATATACTCGCCCGTATATTAAGCCAGAAGATAGAATCCACCCTAGGTGCAAACTTGGGGTAAAAGATGAACTGCACTATATCTTAAAGTGCCCAAAAGATGCTAGTGAAAGATGCTAGTGAAAGAAGCAATCTTATTAAAATTGATAATCAATCCCAAAAATAAAATTCAAAAACTAGTCACAAAATATATTTCTGAATGCTTTCAGAAACGAAAAATAAACATAAAAAAACTTGGGATTTATTTAAATAATAGTAGATCTAAACAGTGGCTGCTACATATATTATGTGTGTGCATTATTTGTTATTTATTTGGATAAAATACTGATGTACATTTTGTATAAAGTATCAAATAATATTGTCATATTGTCATTGTCATTGCATAAGGGGGACCTTGATGTGAACACCAGGGGAGAAATTTATTCATTTTTCAGTACTTTTCCTTCAGCCCAGCCCCAGGTACATGTTATGAACAGTCCCTAAGTAAACCAAATATGTTTGCCAAGCAGCTTTTTACCAAAACCCTTTAGAATATTATTGCACTAGTAGTTCTACTTGAGTTTGAATGCTAGTGCCACTCTATGCTTGATTAGAATGTATAAGCTCATTAGCACTTTTTAAACACAGAAATTTTAAAGCCAATTATCTGATATTGCATACGTTTTTTTAAAAAGTTGAGAAAATTGAAAACCGAATCCAAAGCTTAATAGAAGGTTATTGATATTTTTATTAGCTCTTTTCATGCAATATCAAACAAGATATTAGCTTTATTTATTTATTTACTAAGCTTTCACCATATAAAAAGCATATAATAAAAATGAAAAATAAGAATGAAGCATAATTAAGAAAGAAGAATAAAAGGAAAAAAAAATGGTGAGGGACACACAACAGCGCTGGGGTCCAATTAAAGTGTGGCCTATTTCAAATTTATTTGTGGCAAAAGTGCTAATGAGCCCATACATTCTCTGTAAAATTTAAAATTTTTTAAACCACATCATGCAAAATCTAGTTCATGTGCCAAGCTCAAATTTTCATGGAAAGCTAATTTTGCCAGTTCATTCAGTATTCAGAGCTGATTTGGTGTTAGTTTGGTTAAAAAGTGAAATGCCTATGCTAACAAGCAAAATGTAATTAACACTGACATCAGCAAAGATCCACCTATTTGGCTACCATGGGAATGCAGAGTATTCTGCATCAAATTAATTTGTTAAAAGAGCAAGTTCCCAAAAATTAGAATTCATATACCGTACAACAGCTATTTAAAAAATGGATGGTGAAGGTTTTGTTACATGTAGCATGTTGCATACCAAGCCCAGAATACAATATAGATTATATGTAAATAGTGTTATTATTACATATGTACAGAAGAAAATATGCTGGCTCCATTTACCAAAGAGTTATGCAGGAGGGTTATTCGATTTATTGAAGGTTTTCACAACAGAGGACAGTACATGCATTTCAGCCTTGGTATACAACATGCAACAAAACCTTCATCAACCATTTTTAAATAGCTGTCATTATAATTTGTTAATCTTCTGAACACTTTTACAATACCAAAGGCTGTGAATGTACCTTGATTTTCAGCAACTTCAGCCCATTTTTCAAAGAGATCTCTTCGCTCATGTCCATCTTTTAAAACTTCAAAGAGAATCCCCATCAGTGCAAATTGATTGTGGTCCTTGGTATGAAGCAGTTGGTCAAAAACGTCTTTGTTTTCCTCTGATAAGTCAAGTGTAAGCTCAAAATTTGCTCTGTTTACCTCCAACTTGGAGTAAGTTTTAACAAATTCACTCTCCAAATTATTGGCAAGTTTGGTCAACTTGTCTGAAAAATGCTTAAAGAACTCTTTCTCTCCTTGTATCAACTTGTCTTTAAAGTCAGAATGTTTGTCACAAAAGTATTTTACAAATTCTTTGAACAATCCATGGGTGTCATACTTCCTTTTTCCATCCACATCTTCTGCTGTGATGATTTTGTTATTCACTAACGACTCCAGATAAACTTCAGTATCATAATCTGAGGGAATTTCTGCAATTTTCATTGCAGTAGACACTGAGAAAGGACGACGGAGTAAAGAAATTTTGATGGCAACTTCTTTCAGGTTTGTTGGAATTGTCTCAAATAATGCACTAATACAAGCCAACTCTCCTGGTACACCATTTTCTATCTGTATGGTTATTTTCCTTAATACTTGTATTGGTGTTCGGTAATTTTGCCTCAAAAGTTGTCCTGCTTTTTCAAGCAAATATGGAATATCCCGACAGAGTTCAGAGATTTCAGACAAAGTGTTGTCATACTCTTCTTTTTCAAGGAGTTCCCTTTCTCTTTTGGTGATAATCTCTTTGGAATCTTCTTTTCCAAGTGGTTTAACTTCGTATTCACTAAAATACTTTCTTCTCAAAGAAGATTCATTAACTTGCACTTGAGAAGTAAGAATGAATTTAAGTAATTTATTCTTGCAAGCATTAGATTCAGTAACTTTTACCAAGAATTCTGTGAATTCCTTTTTCGTCTGAGAATTATTCATCAGTTGCTCGACATTATCAAAAATAACAACAGTTTTTTCAGTAAGCTTTTCATTAAGGTACTCAAAAATTTTATCTTGTAGGTTCGACTTTCCAAATTTAATACCAGAATGCAATAGAGTAAGACAACAAACTGTTTCCATATCTTCAATATCTCTTAGATCAATAGTCAATGTACATGTATTAAATTCTCTAAATTGTTTAGAAACTTCTTTGGCTAATGTTGTCTTTCCAACCCCAGATTCTCCGAATAAGTTTATGCCAGGCACATGGGGATTTGTTAGACGTTTATGAATTTCTTTTACGTCATTTTCTCTTCCAACGAACGCATCTTTCTTCTCTGGCATGGACTCCGTGTATTTCTGAATAACATCTTTCATTTCTTCTGGTTTAGAAGTTTTCTCAGCCATTTTAGACAGGATCCTGGCAGTTGACAGTCCATCGTCTATCACACCTCGTTTGTGAGCAATTGCCAGTCCTTCACCCAAGTTGACCTCCTTGCTCTTAAGCTGCAAACCCCATTTTGCGTCCATGTCATCTAAAAGACCAGCTTCATCCTCTTTAGTTAAGATATTGTCAAGTTTTGTGACCAAGTTTAGGAAATGTTGAGGAAGTTGTACGTCTTCCGCCATTTTGAATTTTGGCTAGCTGCTCAAACCACAGGGAACCCACTAGTAAAAGGAAGCAGATAATGAACTTCTTTATAAATGGAAACTAGCGAGTAAACTATTTAGGGAGAACCCATATAGCACGCAGTTGATGTAATATATTCATAAAAATACAATGAACAACATATAATACAATAGCTAGAAATACAATAGAAAACAATAGATTTTATGAATATATTACATCAACTGCGTGCTATGTAGGTTCTCCTAAACTAGTATAGCAGGCTGTGCCGGGTGTGTAATGAATGCAATAACCAATAAAAGGAAATCTGTAACAAAGTGAAAAAAAGAAGAAAAATATACTTAACTTTACTGACGTTTTGAACTTTCGCCTTTCGTCGGAGTCAAGGGCGAAATCCTTTAATAAGAAATTCTAGCGGAGTCCCATACTTTGGAAAAAGCACAGGGAGCCAAAGCAATGAATTTGACATGAATTAGAAAAAAAAAAAAAAAAAAAGTTAAGAATATAAAAAATATAAAATTTCAACCTTCTAAAATTGTTTGTATCTTCTTTATTTAACCACATGAATGGATTAAAATGTTTTTTTAAAAAATTTCTTCCTCCATAATAATTGGCAAGGGAGGAAAGTCCACTCAAGATCACATAAGAAGGCTCCAAGTAAAAGGCATTTTTCACATACGAATTCCCAAAAAACTGAATTCAAACTTATTCAGTAAATAAAATGATACTTTCCATGCCTTGTTTCGGACAAGAGGCTAAAAGAAATATCTTAGGCCCGGTTCAGACGTCGAACTTTCCATGAGCCGAACCTAATGACATCAAAGAAGACCGCCTAATTATCCATTGTA
>WUAP02153841.1:0-10580 GCA_015163945.2 Stichodactyla helianthus
CACTTAATCGCCGGTCAAGCTCGGAAATCCATACTGCGCCTCAGCTTTCAAGGGAATGTCTCGGGGGTGTGGTTAGTCTGTTCACAATTTTTTTAATGAATTACCGTGGCAGACCCGGGTTCGAATCCCGAAAGGGTCACATTTTTTAACTTCTTTTTTTTTACTTTTTTTTTTTTAATCATTTTCTTTCTTTCATTCTTTTTATCATCATCATTATTATTATTATTATTATTTTCTTTTCTTCTTTTTGTTAGGTTTCAAAAACAAATATATGTTTTCAACTATTCAGATTAGTCCCTTTACACTTTCACAATACTCTACCAAATTTTCTTGCTGTTTTTAAATTTTTATCCACAAGAGATATAGAAAAAATAAATGTATCCTCAGTCAGATAAAACGTTTTGATTTCTTAGTAATTTATAAATTTATACTTCTCGATAGATTTGAGTTACGATCACACACAATCAAAAACTAAGAAGTCTGCTGTTCCAATCCTGAGCATCTAGACCTTAACGATTCCAAAAACACTCGTCTATATTCCGTTTTTCCTTGTAATTACGGCCTGTCCTTCCAAACAGTCCATAGCTGCTTTACGAGCTCGACTCGATCCCAATCCTCCACTCGATTCATGAAATGTGAATAGACCTTGAACTGTGACGTCACCCCTATGAAAAAGCAACTTCCGGGTCCAAAATGAAAAGCAGTTCTGTGAAGATTTTTCTAACTTTTTTCCTTATAGCAGGAATTGTTGTAAAGAACTCTGATTGATGAAGGTGGATAAGGAATTATAGATAACATTTTTGGCTTCCAGGCGGAATTTATAAGTAACTGGACCCGGAAATACGTCACAGCGTAAAACTTTATAGTAAATGAGCAAGTTGCAAAACTTCCTACCGCAGCAGGAGAAAAACCCAATAACGCGTTTTTCCAGCATCATTAATAAAGCAAGTATTTTCTAATTTATATATCGTTTTCGTATAAAATAGGCTAGCTTTACTAGCCTCGTTGTGTCACATCAATGGTACTGAATATCCAATATGGGAACGTGATCCTGGTTATGGTTACATCTTACCCAGAATGCAACTTAAGGGATAATTTTTCCCAGAAATAGCTTTAGTAAAGGCACTTATTTTTGCAACTATTTTATCCAGAAAAAGCAGCATTTTAGGATTCACCGAAATAAACCACTCATTCCTTTTCTATCGGTCAGTATTGAACATTAATCTTGGTTAGTGAATAGGAGGTTGTTATGATAGTGTCATTTTACTACCAATACCAGAATACTTTGTCAAAATGCTTTGTTATTCAGATGTTTCTACTCTCCTGGGAAAAAGAAACAATTGGTAAATTTGCCTGACAGTATAGAAGCCACTCAAAGCATTCTGGTAGTGGTAGTAAATTACACCATTATCATGCAAACGTCCTATTAATAGACAATCCTTTCTTTCGTTACAAACGTGTTAAGATGTTTTTTTTTTTTAGGTTTCTTACCTTCTTTCTTTTTGTTGTTTGTCTGGTAATCTGTTGTCGTTTCACTTCCTAAAGAAACAAGAAACAAGAACACATTTAGACTTATAATTCTTATAATTATTCGTTAAGCTAAAACGATTGACACGAGATTAAAAGAGTGTGAATAATCCAATCAAGCTTTTTCAACCAAAACGGGGTGGATAAGAGCTAGCGGAATGAATAAATAGCAGCAAAGGGTCACGTGGGTACGCGCGGTCTCGCCTACCCTCTCGCCTACCCATTCACCTGCCCACTCGCCTGCCATTACGCACATACGACCAATGTCAATCAATCCTTTGATAAGATATCGCGATACAGAAAATACCATTACCCTTTTGGCACAATATTAGCTTTTTGTGTATTGTGTATTTTGTTATTCAATGTTATGTATCTTCTCTTTTATCCCCTCATCACCAATGCCCTTGTTTGTCTTGGTCGGCGATTGTGATAACCGAAACCAGATTTTTTTGGTCCGTGTTTAATTGTTTTAGAGGCGTTTCATTGTTTAATTAGCCAATCAGAAAACAGAGGGCGGTGGATTGGCCCATAGGTTTTTCGCTTCTTGACGATGACCAGAAAAGAGCGTGGGCTCTGAGAATTAGAATGAATGACTTTCTAGCCATTTCAGAGCATGCGCTTTGTACGAAATCGCTGAATACTATTATTACTTACTCATGAAAGCAGAATCATCCATAGTGCTATCTAACTGGTTATCACTAGCTGGCATTTGCTGTTCGTATTGAGAAACATCATCTTGAGCAGGTTGATCAAGGTTCGCGTCCTGGTTCAAGATATTATCTAGAGATACATCGCTCTTTGGCTGAGCGAAGTTGGGGGCAAACTGTGGTTGAGCGATACCATAACGAGCAGCAGGCGCGGCGGCTTGAAGCATCTGTTTCGGGGTTATCTTTGGAGCTGTGACAAAATAAGGATGAAAAAAGTCAAGGCCCTGTTACACGGTAAAAGTTTTACCTGAAACTTTTGAGCACCGTCGTTGCAAAATCGCAATAAGTTTATAATATTGGCAGCTCACTCACAATCAAACTTATAGGAGAATCGCGATACAACGCTTATTGTTGACCGCGAGACAACTTCCACAGAGAAGTGCAACGTATAGCATCCATGTGACAAACTTGTCCGGTAACGCTGTTGCACACAATTATCAGATAAATGGTCAAGTCAGGTCACAGGGACGATTCCAGGACTTTTGGGGATGGTCTACCCGTAGTATTCGCGAAAGGGGCACAGAAAAAAGTCTGGAAGTGCACTTTCCTGTCCTTAGGAGAAGGAGTGACACCCCCAACACCCTCTCCTAAATCAACAGATTATCCAAGCGATCAGAATCCTTAAAGTATCCACTAACCAACCTTTAGGGATAGCATTCTTCTTGGCAGCCTCATTAGACAACTGAGAGTTCTTGAACAAGATAATTGGATTAGAATGTGAACGCGGTGCGAGTGATGCTCCAGGTCTAGACTCGATTGGCTGCATAGACTGGCCGGGCTTCATGTGACGCACATACTGGAATGGATCTCGGATATCGGATTTTTTATCAGGATCATCGGCGGCAGATTCCTTTTGTTCGGATTTGTCTTCTTTCTTTGGTTCGGGTTCTTGTGCCTTGGGTTTGGGTGTTTCTACTTCTGACTTAGCAACACTGTTTTGTTGTACGGTGTAGAAGTTCTACAAGAACGTAAAACGAAGACATGTTTTTCAACAGCCCATTGTTTGGGTTCATCTTCTAATTCATGCAAATAGCCATACTCACAAAGCATGATGGGAAACTTTAGTACTCGTGCTAACGCAAATCGCATAACATTTTTTTCTTAAAGAATACCTATCAGCAACAAGCCAAGTCCGCAAGGCAATAATTCAGTTATTTATTCATTTAGATGCAGTCATTTTAATCTTTTTACAATGACAGGCTGCTGTGCTTCCCAAGATCAAATGTGTGTCCGAAAACTCAGCTGATATCCTGACCACAGACGTTTGCTTTTGTTCTCGGTCTTGTCGCTTTTTGATTTTGAGTGTGACAACGTTTTTAAAAATAGGTGTATATGAAAATCATATTATTTCAACGGCTATTTTTCTTGTTTGATTCCATTTCTCTGCCAAAGGAAACTTCGTTTTACATACAAAATCTTAATTTCACTTGCATCTCTTTTACTTTCCATTTCACCTCCCATCATCTTCCTTCAATTCTATGCAAAATCTGTCTTTCCTTGCATTTGCTTTCCTTTTCATTCCCATCGTCTTCTGTTCATCCCACTTCTGACACCATTACACCAACCGTCCCTAACACTTCCTCTAAAATTCATCGGCCATTACTTACCTGTAGATTGTTACCATAGACAGGCTGCTGATAGTACTGTGCATATGGATTAGCTGCAGGCTGTGGGAAAGGTGGCACCTCACTCCTAGGCTGCTCCATGGGGAAACCCATCTTCTCCAGTAACTCGGTAGCAGGTGGCATAGGAATGTTGGTTCTCTTGACCGCCTTGTCCTCGGCCTCTTGGGCGGCATCCCTGATTGCTTCACCGAGCATTCTTAAAGCAGTCGACTTGTAGGCATTGACGGCTTTGGCGATTACTTTGAGGTCAATGCGAGGGTAGATTTCAGCTGCGGGTTGCTGCTGGATGATGACCCTGGGTACTGGGATTTCACTGTATTTGGCATTGGGTACAGTGACGTCTGGTTTTACCTGCTCTGTTTTGCTCACAGTACCTGTGGCCAGATCTAATAAACATATCAATGTTAACAACCACATATCATATCACATCACAGTTTTCATATGACTGCGAAAAAATCAACGGTACGGACGGGGCGTACCGTGTCCGTGGTGGTGCCGTGCCAAAGCATTTTCATTGGATGAGCAGTGACCTCGTGCGATGTGATTAGTTCAACGTGTCATTAATTTCGTAAGTGACAGAATCGCGTGCCGCAGTTCACAGTCATACGAAAATGGGTCTACTAACATCGGCGTAAGCTGTCACTAAAGTAGCAATGCGGTGTTACTCAGGATCTATATTCGGACCACTTTTTGACACCTTCCTATTTTAAGGTTACTAAAGTTCCAGCTTCTTCAACTTGAAGACTCAGCATATTTCTCTAATATAAGTTTTATTATTCTTTGTAAATTATTTTCTTGTTCGTTTTCTGTATTTTATCTTTTTACCTTCAGCGAGATTGGCACCAGATGCAGATCCAAAGTCCTCTGATTGCTGACCAGATCCAGACTCCCAAACCTCAGCCGCGGGTTCCTTCTTTGCAGTAGTATCCTCTGCTGTGGAGCTATAAGACACTGTGTCTGATTCACCCTTGATCATGTTAGCACCGGAAGCGGAAGAAGACCATACGTCACTGGCAATCGCTGACCCAGAGGCGGATTCTCCCACGACTTTATCACCTGGTGAAGGAATACCAGACTTTCTCCAGATAGGTAGTTCGTTATCTTACGAGGTGCATGCAAAGATTACAGGGAGAACACAAAGCGTTAGTTTGAGATTTACGTTAGGTTATTATGCAGCATTCAAATAATTCTAGCTTTTATGTTTACCAATTATTATTAATTATTATCATTTATAAATTAAGAGTTCATCCTTTCTTGTTTGGAAAAATCTCGCTCTTAATTCGTCCCTATTTTTCATCGTTTTTTCCTTTCATTCTTTCTTCCTTCTTTTTCTTAGTCTACGCATCTTTCTTTCTCTTCCCTCTCCTTTTTCCACCCCTCTCTTTTGTTTCTCAATTTTTCTTTGTTAATTTTCCCAAATTGTGTTTAGCAAATAGAAAAAACAAGAAAAGAAAAAAGATAGAGAATACAAGATATTTTATTTTCAAGGAATTGGGTGAAATAAAGCATTTTAGTACCAAGAATTTACTGTAATATAATAAACAAGCAATTAATATTAATTTTGCACAACAAAGGACTAAACGCTTATAGTAGAAAATGTTTTTGCGCAGATTTTAGCTGTTATTTATTGGTTCTTACTTGAACTATCACTTTAATAGCGCAAATAGTATTTTTTTTAACTACGAGATAAACTTGAAACAAGTAAAACTGAAAGGGAAAGTCGTTTAGGAAATAGTACCTTCATCATCATTCCACATAGCGGAACCAGATGCAGACGAATCAGCCAATAGTGAGCTAGAACTCTCTGCGGAACTACCAGAGGCCGAGCTCTCGTCTTTTACCTCTGCAGATATAAAAGATGTACCACGAAATAATGTTAGAATGAGTTCAATAATGCACTAGTCAATTTGACCCCGACCCTCGACCCTCGACCCTCGACCCTCGACCCTCGGGACAGAGCGGGGAATTTAACATTCATGTAATGTTCAATTTAGCACTTTTCCCCAGTCTTCGAGGGAAAATTAGCTGTTAAAATTGTAAACTGTTGAAGTACGCCTTAAATTCCCCATACCCCTGTGCATTCACGCTGTTAAATGCACGTTAAATCCCCGGTCTTGCCACGTTAATCCCCACCCTGTCCTGGAGGACGGGGGTCTAGAAGGATTACTTACTGCAGAATCCACAGGACTTCTTGCATTGCACTTTCATGAGTTCAGTGTAGTCCACACAGTATTTATTCTTAGCCATATCGGGACATGAGTCGTACATATCCTCACATTCATCTGGAGAAAATACATCGATTAATAGATTAGCTACATGTGATGGTAGTGGGGATGACGGTGATAATGATCATAATGGTATTACTAAAGATGATAGTGGTGCTGGTGATAGTAGTAGTGATAATGGTATTGAAGTTGGTAGTGAGGATGATGGTAAAGATGATGGTGATGATGATGATAGTGGTCGTGGTCGTGGTGGTAGAAGTGAGGATTGTGCTGGTGGTGGTGGTAGTAGTAGTAGTAATGGTTATTGTGGTTGTGGTGGTGTTAGTAGTAGTAGTAATGGTTATTGTGGTTGTGGTGGTGGTAGTAGTAGTAGTAATGGTTATTGTGGTGGTGGTAGTAGTAGTAGTAATGGTTATTGTGGTTGTGGTGGTGGTAGTAGTAGTAGTAATGGTTATTGTGGTGGTGGTGGTAGTAGTAGTAGTAATGGTTATTGTGGTGGTGGTGGTGGGGATGATGGTTACGTAATGACTTGATGAATGTGATAAGTTTGTGATAAGATCGACAAACATGATAGCTCATCACTCATCATAATATTAATGCTCGATAATTTTCAAGATATATTATGATCTTATAAGCGTAGTCATTACACCTATTTTCAAAATTACGCGACCCAGACATTAAGCGGCGAGTGCAAAAGTCTGGGATTTTGGCTTCCGCCAATCAAAGTTTCAACAGTCTGAGTTAGTAATTATTGTGATTGACGGAAGCCAAAATCCCAGACGTCTGGCGTGCTCTAGGTCGCGTAATTATGAAAATAGGTGTAAAGGCAACAATACAGAAAATGTTAAAATTTCGTTGGTGTGATTTTTTACACAAAATTAGTAGTTTTCTAACCTTCCTTCAGGTCGACCTTCTTGGCCTTGAGTCCCTGGAAGACTGGTACGGCTTGCATTCCTGCGATAGGCATTCCTGTTTGAGGATCGACTTGCTGGCCGACCATGGAAAGATCTGAAGAAGTAAAACAAAGTTAGTCTTCCTTGAAACGGAAAGATCTATATTGACAAGGTAACCGTCCTAACAAAAGCCTTCGAGAAAATCAAGGTTTAACGAGATGCACTTTCCTTAGTACCACAATACAAATATAGACACATTGGCATACCTGAATAAGGGTTGACAGGGGCAACAGGAGCGTTACCCTGACCCTGCATCATGGTCTGGTCTGTGCCTTGAGGCATCATCTGCCCATAAGCATTAGCAGTAGTCTGCTGCTGTGAGGGATCCTGGAACTGACCAGCATATGCCTGAGCCTGACCCTGCATGGAAGGGTCTGGAGAGATGGACTGGGGAGCTGCGGCAGGCTGTTGGGAAGCCTGGGCCATGTCTTGCTGGGGTTGCATTGCAATCTGGGACATGTCTGGCTGTGGTTGCTGGACTGCAAGTTGTGGCATGTCCTGCTGGGGTTGCATAGCCATTTGTGCCATGTCCTGTTGTGGCTGTTGCATCTGCGGTGGCTGCAACAGTTGTTGTGCTTGGTCTAGTTGCTGTGATTGGTCGGGTTGCTGCAACTGGTCGTTCTGTGGGGCACTTAAATCTGTCAAGGGAGCAAGGCCACCCTGTTCGTCTGGTGAAGGTACTACCACTGATTTGGCTGTAGCTAAAAAAACAAACATCCATCCATTTCTTAATATCTGCTATTGCTTAAAATATTCTTCAAAATTTTTATATAAAAAATTAAAAACTAGAGAGATAATATCTATGATAACATTAATAAACTTAAAGTTGATACAAACACAATTACAAGTTTGTGAAGAGTTTTACAGAAATACGGTATCCTTTTTCGTGATGATAAGAGTGAACTACAGCGTGATGTGGAGTCTTGGCTTTTACACTTTACACACGATATCTTTATAAGACATTTAACACAGTACAGGAGCATTATATACTTCTTATTAACCAAGCATGAGGTCCGTACCATAAATTGGCCAATATGAACGCGTGAATGACCTTGCCATAAAATAAGGTATACTATTGTGCTATGCAGAGTTCTACATGCAGCGAAACAAGCTAACGGTTTATACATATTATCGATTACTTGATCCAACAAATTATGTTGCTAGTTATTTTGACTACGCACCAGATAACGCATTACATTATCATATATAGCATGGATATGTGACAAGCATGCAATATCTACAGCATTTGTGATAAATCTACTAGATACAGGATGACTTACGTTTAAGGCGTTTATTTTCAACATGCATGCGGCGCATTTAAACAAACAATAAACGCATACGAGCGCTTCCTGCTGCAGCATATTTGCTTTACATTTTCAATGCTTTACGAATTGCGTTTACGCTTCTTTTAAAAATGCAGTACGTCGCATTTAAGCAATTATTGGCGCACATGACCTGTGCATTTATATGTTAAGACTTTTTAATGCTATGCAACTTGCTTTTACGCTTTCTTTCAACATGCAGTGCGACGTATATTAGCACCTACTGACGCTCATGACCTGTGCATTCATATTTACAGACATTTCTATTGCAATACGACTTGCGCTTAATGCTTCTTTCAACAGGCAGTGCGTCGTGTTTCAGCGATAACACAGATATGACGTGCAGTTATATTTTACGACATTTTTTAACACAACAAATGTTACACGCAACATTTGACGTGAGAAATTATGTGTTGTTTAGTGTGTTAATTTACTTAAAACTCTGTGACGTATCTATTTATCTGATTATGTCGATTTACTGGGCTACCTGTGGTATCAAAGTCTAATTGGGCAACGGTGGTAGCAAAGTCGAAAAATACCTAATATGTTTGTTATCAACATTTGGCTTTAGTCCTTAAGGTCTGCAGCGTGTGGTGCTGAGATGCTATATTATACGAGATCTCGAAGTGTGTGTGATTCTTGTCCTCATATCACAATGGCTTCAATCCGCTCACCTTTGACGTCGTTGGGTTTGGGCACATCGTCCTTCTTGACAATAGTCGCGTCATACATGTTCTTCTCGTCAAAAGCCTTGCCCTTGGGCGCCGCTGTTGAATCACGAACATCGTTATCACCCTCTTCTACTTGATCTGTCACGGTCTGCGTTTCCGCAGGTATGAACGAAGATTTTTTCCCGTTCGTATCCTCGTGCGTCACGCTGTCATCTTTGGTCTCTACGGTCTCGTCCTCAGTCACCGTCTGCGTCTTCGTCGGCGCAGCAGCAGCAGGCTCAGCACCAGAGCCCGAGCCAACATTGGCGGTGGACTGGTCGGTTGCTAATTCGACAGCAGTGGTGGTATCGCTACTTGATGGTGCGTTTTGTATCGTTTCAGTTGCGGTCGTTTTGTCGCCGTCGGTCGTAGTCGGCTCGTCTCCGGACATCGTCCACATGCCGGAACCGGAAGCCGAAGCATCGTCGGAATCGTCGGGTGTTTGTTTACTTAAACTAGTCACTGTCGGGTCATTGAATAGTTGAACTAGTAGAGGATCTGGTGCTGTTCGGCGGTTAACTTTGGTTGCAGTTCGTAGGTCTGAAATTTGTCGCGTCAGTCAAATTTGTATTAGTATTATTAATTAGCATTAAATGTAATTAGTCAGTATTAAAAGTCCCTTTAGCTAATTAGGAATGATTAGTATATTACTGAAGCCCCCGATTAATGTATATGATTACTTTCTCGATCATTTTGAATTTTGATAGCAACCCAAGAAGCAGAAGAATAAAAAAACTAAAAGCATTGAAATTAAGGATAAATATATTAAGTGTTATTAAATCAATGAAGATCATTATATCATTATTAAATTTACAAATACAGTAACCTTAATTCGTATACATGCGCTCTGAGCTTAAACTTAAGTTCCAAATCCTTGATTTTTCGCCAAAAAAAGCAAAAGCTCTCATTCGATATCCAAGGTCCTTAAAAAAATATCAGTAAGGGGGTCTTCTGTCACGCAGTCAAGCGTTACGTTTCACAAAGCTATTAGATGTAACGGTAGTAGCTGTCATGTAGGGTGTTTATTCAGTATCGATAAGTGTGTCACGCAATATGTTGTTCGTTGCCTGTCATGTTATTTGAATTTTTTAGAGAGTAAAGTAACACAATCACTAAACAAGTCAAGTGTCACAAGTCAGTTAACGCACTTCAGGCTGTTATATGCATTTGAACAAGTTGTCAGTGAATAAATAAATCCAATAAAAGCCTAATAATAATCACATCTATACACATAACAAAGCAATAAAAATATTTCATCCCCCCCCCAAAAAAAAAAAATATATATATATATGTATATATAATGGTGATGATTAAGTCTCGAAATGCATTGTGAGCAAAGTGTTAGTGGCCCAAGACTGCGGAAATGTTATGGTTCACGCTTCTAGATTTAGTCTCGCTGGTCAATTCCGCGGGATAGGATACGCAATCGTTACCAATAGTCTTGTTTCGCATTCCATAATTACCGCTGTAATCCTTGACCACGGATTCATTTGTACAGGCTTAGCCTCGTT
>WUAP02153852.1:0-10579 GCA_015163945.2 Stichodactyla helianthus
GCACCATTTATGTTCGGGACTCGAGCATCAAAAATAGATAATAATAAAGGCATAATTAACCGTAAATCGCTCATCTCGGGGGGGGGGGGTGCGCACCCCCTGCACCCCATAGCTGGATCCGCTCCTGACTTGGACACATATTCCTTAATTTTTTAGATAACCTACAGTGAAGTGAACAAAAGATGGTTGAAAGCCTTTAGCCTTTAGGCTTTTTTCAGCGACAACGTTAATTGAAATGGCTATATTCACAACACCAGTTTACTATAAACTTTTTATAGTGTCTGAAAGCAAGACAGGACCTCCACCCCCTAAAAATAATGATAGGACGAGCCACAGTAGGATAGATAGCATTAATTTAGCACAAATTGATGAATGCATACATCACATGCTGGCAAAGGCTTCAAACAATTTTTGGAATTTTTTGATGTGAAGTAACTCCATGTGGACTGCACCATCCCAGTTACGTTTGCACAATGAGGCCTTCTGCGATTTCATTCCATATAAATGTATTGTTTTAATTCATTCATGCATATATTTTAAATTTGAGAGTTAATAAAACCCTTCTAGGGACCTGATCATTATTTTTACCTTGGGGGAGGGCAGGAGCACGTGATGTGCCTGCATGGTGAGGAGGTTTGGAATTTTTGGGAAAGTGGCTGGTGAATTTTTTCATTTTTCGTTAATTTTCCCTCAGTCCACTCCTAGGGATAAAAAATGAACAGTCTCCTATTTTTTGGAAAGGAGCTTTACTACATTAATGGGCTAATGGCCTAAAAATGGGTCCACAGTGGGCAGGCCCGTAGGCTGTGGGGGTTCAGTGGGTTTGGATGAACCCCCACCCCCAACCCCACGTGCTGCTGAGGTCTGGTCTGGACCTCTTTTTTCGGCTCTTTAGAAAAGTAAAATGAAGTTAAATTTAATGAGTTCAAGATACACAAAACCGATTTGAATGACTATAGACTTAGTGAAGTTGTAACCTCGTTGAAGTCTGTCATTTCAGTCAGATTTCTTGTCTACTGGATACCCTGCTGATCCTTTTGGCAGGAAATGGAGAAATGGTCCCCCCCATTATAAAGTGAACCCCCTGTTCAGAATTCAGCCTACAGGCTTGGTGGGTATGGTGAGACGTCATATGGCAGCTGACTTATTTTGCAAGCCAAATTCAGGATGCAATTGCTTCAAAGAAGTAGAGGATGACAAGAGTTCGTGAAAATATTGTTCCAGGATGGCAGGATTTGATCAGAACCTTAATGTGGAGCAACCGAGCTACTAAAAAGTACTGGCTAACTCTGTTAACTAGAGATCTTTTTAGACTTAAATCACACTAAGAGACCAATCTACCAAACTATCTACCAATTTCAAGCCCTAAAAGTCTCCCTAGCCTCCTACTGTAGGAAATTAAAGTGAATATATTAATCATAAGTCTTCATCAGGTGATGGTGTAGACTCATATCAGCTATTTTCACGGCCATACACCTGTTTCTAAAAAGCTTGTCGGTCGGAGATCTGAAATCTGAAATCTGAGACTGAGAGGAATTGAGTGCACAAGCTGTAAATTTATTTTTAAATATTAAGTTTTATTCTTAAACTAATTTTTATGTTTTAGTAGTTATTTGCAATCAGTAAATAGCTAAATACAAAATGACCGTGGAGGGATGGGCTACCCTTGAGAATTATCTGGCTCAGATTCCAGATTGCTGACCGACAAAGTTTTTTGAAACAGGTGTACATTATACTTTCTAACTCTGGGCATCGACACATTGTACCATGTACAATCAATGTTTTTAAACTTTAAAATAATTTTTAATCTATGAACTGAGATATCAATATAATTTTAAAAAAAATTAAAATTGATTGAATATAAAACAAAACTAAAGGTTCATTTCCTTCAAAAATTAAAGGCATCAATTAACTTAAAAGTATAGTGTATTTACAATAAAGAAAAAAACATTGTAGATATCATGAATGTCAGCAGTCAGTTGAGATGTAAATAGCCCACTTTCGATATTTTGGTTGAGTGATCACACATGCAAGAACTGAATCGAGGCTCCGGGGAAACAATGAAATAATCGTAATTATTCTTTTGTTTCCCTGGAGCCTCGATCTAGATACTGTTGTGTGTGATCACTCAACCAAAATGTCGAAAGTGGGCTATTTGACAATGAGCATTGGATTGGATGCATCCTGTCAATTCCAATCCCAGTCTTCTATTCTTCTGAGGCATGAACAATGATGAAGGGGAGCATTCAAGAATGCTAAGACAGGAGCAAAACAAAACAAATAAATAAATAAATAAAATAAACTTACATTTTAAACATATTTCAATTATTATCTAAATAACAATACACTTAATTGCAAAAACGCTGTCATATAATTAAAATTAAAGTAACACTTAGTAAATCTGTAAATTAACCAATAAGGAATAAATTATCACTGCAGTCCAACAAGCTCCATCAACTTGCTCATCAAAGGCAATAAACAAAAGCACCCTAAAAAGAATTCCAGCTGCTCTGTACTTCTTAGAGTGATTTTATTTAACCCGTGAAAGAAAAATGACTATTTATTTTGTACTAGTTGATAAGAACAAAAAAAAACAATGGATTAAGAGTCTACTACTAACTATTATGCGCACTGTTTTTCACAGGTTAAATAAGTCAAGATCACTCTAGTGGCATCTGATTCAGTGATAATTTAATTTCAATGTTGCCAGCGTATCTTGTCAGCAGTTAATTAATTCCTCATTGGTAGATTTACTAATTTACTAAAATTTAACTCTTAGTTTTTAATTATGTGACAACGTTTTTGCAATTGGGTGTAGACTAATTTAAAGAATCTGAAAACAAAAATGATAGGATTGGATAAAACCACAAATGGTGTAGCTAGAGTATGTTCTACACTGTAAGACTAACAAAGTATGAATGAAAGAAAGAGTAAAAATGTTCTGAAGCAAACCTCATGGCCCCTTCATCACACAGCAAAAAGAAAATTCTTAACGAATATGGTGGGAACATTAGTAACACTAACGCAATCCAATTATAGAGTGATGGCATTCAACCCATGAAAGAGAAACTAATAGCTTAAGTCTAATAGCCAACAGACATGTCAAAAGAAAAAAATGAACTACGACGCATGTAAGTATGACCACTTCTAATGTTTCACATACTTTTATGGATGGGTATTTTGCTGCCAAACAAGCTTTTACACACCTTATTTGGTAAACCCAAACAGCTTCTCAGCGAATATGTCTGTTTAACGTATAAAATCCAGTGTACAAAAGTATGTGAATACATCAAAAGTGGTCATACTTTTGCACGTCATGCTGTAAGCATGAAAGGCTATTCACAACACACCTTGCAGATAAATTTATTAAATAACGTATAGAAAGTCTTGAAGACTATGATATAATATAATGAAACAATATACACCTATTTCAAAAAACATTGTCACAGATGAAAGCAACAAGCCAAGTATGCAGGGCAGTAATTTAGTAATAGGCCCTTTGCAGCTAAAAGTCACATGATGATATATCACTTCAGTAGTGAATGAATTGAGCTCACGGTCCCTTGGGGAAGGCTCTACTGGAGAGCAAACAAACTATAAAATGTTTAATATCTTGAGATCAAAAACGTGTTTTAAGGGTATACCTGCATTTTTAAAAAGGTTTTAGTGATTAGACATCTAATGAAATTTTTTATGAATAAATGAAATAGGATTTTTTTTGCTCTCCAGTACAGTCATGTGATTATTACCTGCAAAGGGCCTATTTAGTCTTTTTACACTGGCAGGCTGCTATCCTTTCCAAGATCAAACTTTGTATCCAAAAAGTCAGCTATATCTTGACCACAGTTGCTTACAGTCTTGTTGCTTGTTGCTTTTGGCTGTGACAACTTTTTTTTAAATAGGTGTATACTGCTGGGTATTCATCTTTAGGACATGCATATAGACATACATTATACATAAATACTTTGTAATGTATTAATAATATTAATAACAAATAATATTTTTATTGTTCCTGGATGTGCAGTACTGTTCTGGACTGTAAGCCAATGTCTTCTAAGGTTTGTGATAGATTACTGAAAGTTCTTCTTGGTAATTCATTAGTACAAATTTCACAGTTTTCAGGGAGTTTTTCTCCCATAATTAATTCTGCAAAAGCAAGAATATCTCCAACACGATCAGACAGTCTAAACCAACGTTCATGTCTTGAACCATCAAGCACCTTAATAGCCAGATGGATTCTGTTTGACTCGTGTTCTGATGGTTCATCTGGTATATTATATTGCTCTGTCAACGACATCTCATCAATTTTCTTAGAAAATGTTTTTTCAAATACCTGCTGGTCCAATTGTATAACTGCATGATCATAACTCCGACTGCTTGAGCTTGATCCTGAAGAAGGTCTGGAACCAATGGACGGCAAAGGTTTGTACTTCGAAAATGACATTGGAGAATGTGGTAAGGGATGTGTAACATCAATTGCTGGCCCACCTGATAATGGACGAGAACCTGACCTTGGCCTAGATACTTTTGCCGATTTAGGTCTTGGTTGTGAGGGAGGTCTTGGTGGAGTGTGAGGAAGATAATATTGTTCATAATGTTTTAAATTTTCTGTTTGAGAGTCAGGATCTACAGTTGTTGCATTTTGCCTCTGCAACATAATGGCTCTTCTTGCTGAAAGACTTTCATTGTCAAGTGACTGACTTGATGAAGGCCTTTGTTTTGGGGCCTGAACTTCATTGCTTGTCACATTATTTGGTGAAACCTTAGCAGTAACCAAGCTTCCAGAGGATGCTCTGCGACCACTTTGAGATGAGGGTTTCTCCCTTGGTACAACTAAGAAGTGAATTCAAATACATGTTAATATTAATATCAAATAAAATTATGGATATGCAGGTCATACCATATATATTTGGCTGTCAAAAATTTAAGCATATTTCTTTTAAGCATAAAATTAATTTTGTAATGCTGATTATTCACAGAACAAGTGACAGTGGTCTTTTTACCTTTGAAAAATTATTTTTTAATGTGAAAATAACACCACCATGGTTTGAACCTTTTACAGCTATTTGAAAGCAATAAGGTTTGTTCAACAATAATTATCACTGTTATATAGCTATGGATTTTCCTGATATAATGAATGCTGTCATTGGCTGAAAGATGATCATGTGGCATTACCTAAATCTAAATGTATCCCAAGCGGGAAATAACCACTTATTTCCCAGTCGGGATACAAGTAGCACATAAAAAGGAAAGGTAAAATAAACCAGCACACAGCCCAGTGCACGTGATCAGAGTGTGATTATCCCATGGCGTGATATCTTGCACGAATCAAAAATGAGAAAGCTGATGAAAACCACTTCAGATTCCAGAGTCTAGAACTTTTGTTTACTTTTCGCTTACCCACTGAATAAATTCAGTTTATTTTCTAAATTGGCTGGGAATCATTTCTCTGTCGCTATATAACAAAACACTTAATGTCCGATCCCTTGGGAAGCAGTTAGTTTTGTTTCTCCTCGAGTCTTGATGTTTCCCTCGGCTTCAATTCATCAAGCATCAAGCATCTCGGGAAAACAAAACTAACTGTTTCCCTCAAGATCAGACATTAAGTGCATATTATTATATAATTATTATATAATAAACAGAATATTATATAAGGACTTTGAGATACAGATTTTATCTTCTTGTGTTGAAAATCTCTCACTTGTTCACTGCACTCACTTGTGAGAGATCTTTTCAACACTAGAAGAAAAATTCCATATCCCTGCATGCCCATGTAATATCCTCTATACAAATGGAAACTAGCGAGTAAACTAGTATATAGCTCCTTTTTTTTTTTTACTCCGACAAAGGGCGAAAGCTCGAAACGTCAGTAAAGTTAAGCATATTTCTCTTTTTTTCATGGTGTTACAGATTTCCTTTTATTGGTTATAATATCCTCTATGTTATAGGCATGGCATTGAACAGAATCATAGAAAACAGTGTGGAACTTTTGTGGAGATCACGTCTGGATGAAAAAATGGAGACTTGACAGCAAAGTGAATTGGTAAATATGTACCCCCTTGCCCCAGTTGTGCCTGGATTGGTGGTGTGGGAAGGTTACATTGACTGGAGCATGCAAAAATTCTTGTTTACACTTGTCTAGCATTGTAAGCATCATAATCATAGTAGCAATTATAATCTTAGAAAGTTTATGATCTATTTTAAATCAATATGACACAAGCAGAATTGTAAGGTAAATTTCATGTGGTCTCATTGCCCAATTTGTGATCCTAACTCGTGGTACTGACCACTGAACTTAGTTTTGTGTTCACTTCCATGACATAACATCTTATTAACCTTGCCTGCTAATGGTCTGTACATAAACTAAGGAACCTCACTTTTTTCACTTTTTGTATGCCCTGCACTCCACTTGATAATAGGCCTTGTAGCAGTGGAAGACAAATTAGGTTCCATAACTTATGGTACAGCCATCTGGCTCAGTAAGGCACGAAAGATAGCTTATATTATAGTTCTGTACAACCCTATGGCTCAGTTTGTAAGGCATGAAAACTACCTTATATTATAGTTCTGGGCCTTTTATTCAAATATTCACATAAAAAATCTTGGACAAAGTAAACACAAGAAAAAACCTAACTTGTTATTTCCTTAAATTTTAAAATTAAAAATTCGAATGATATAAGCTTAATAATCATGAGTTCAAATCCAAAATCCTAAAAAATATAAAGCTTACTTTATAAAGTATAGGTCGGAAATTAATTTTTCCGAATTTATTTCCAAGGGTCTTTCGCCCGGAATAACCTCCTTTCTAAGCACTATAACTTTCCATTATTTCTAGTTCATGTATTTCATAATGCCACGCGGTCCACATAAGTTAATATTCTTATAAAGTATAAACTAATGCGAGCGTAAACTACTTTGATCGATTATAGCACGAAAAACTGCGTTCCCACTGCTAAGTTTGATTAGGTTTAAACTAAGGAGATCGTAATAACTAAATGCAAATTAAATACGATCGTTTAGCTACAGTACAATTGTTTGTCATGCTATTCAGCTTTGTTAAGGAATCAAAAATACTTCTCAAATCATCCCGCCAAAAATACTTTCCCTCAAATATCGAACCCCAAAGTACGCGAAGGTTTAGTTTTATTCGTTCACTGTCGAAAGATATTATCTGCGATGTGATTAATAATGAACTTCAAAAAGACATTAAACAAGTGATCAATGAAAGTCTTGGGTCGATAATTCATCAGGGGGAAAAAACATCCAACGTTGTCTTTAAAAAATCGTCATTAAACAGAATTGTAATGAGTTTACCTTCACTAAAGCGTCTCTGGGTCGATGGTATTGGCTCGGTTGCTTTAATAGGTCCCCTATTTTGTTCTCTAGAGTGAGAACTATGCTTTCGGATGCGAAAAGCGATTTCTTGTGGAGAATCCATTGTTCGCCATCTTTACTTGGAGCTTGTTTTGGCAACCGCTCTTGCTGGGCTCCGGGATCTCTCGACCAACATCACACCCTCCCCACCCCATTCCAGATCCAGGATCCAGGATTTTTCAAAGGGGGGATCGATTTTTTAAACGTAACAAACTGTATATGTGAAAATCAAAGGTGTCAATGAGACGACTCTAACATTTTTAATTTGAAAAGGGGGTTCACTGGACCCAGCCCCAACTCCTCTTATTTTCCTTATTGTATTTTATCTTCTGATAACTAGTACTCTTTAACAGCATTACACGATAAAACGATAAAAACTTGTCTGGTTATTAGAAAATTCAAAGAACATTTTATTTAAAGATAAGGACCTATATCAAGGGGCAGGGCTGTATCCATGAATTTCTGATTCAGGGCGCCCTGTTCTGATTGGTCCGGTTTTCAGAATTGTTAGGGGAGGGGAGGGGTTGTCTAGGGAAGAAGAAGAAGAGGAGAAATGGGGAGTAGGAAACAAATACTGAAAGTTGGTCCAGTTGAAACCGGACCAACCGTACCGGTGGATACAGCCCTGAGGGGGAATCTGATGTCAGTTTGTCACTGCAATCTAAAACACTCATGTTGCCTTTTAAGAAAGCTGAAATGGCACTGTCTATTTTTATGTAACATAAGAAGGTTATTCTATTTTTTCTATTTGCTGACACTTCTTTACAAATTCAATGTTGGATGCATGTCTACTTTTATTAAGAAGCATGTTTTTAGCCCCTGTCCCATGTCGCCATGATCACTTTATAGGCGCCATTTACAAGCATTAAAGTTGTTATATTGCGGGATCCCTGTGTGAGAAAGGGCCAGGGCGCTTAGGCGGGTTTCATGTGCTTTGTCGGACAGAGTAAACATATCGTTTGTAAATCCATGCGAATCCCGTGCCATCCTTCAATAAAACAACACTACAAAAGTAGTACAGGTATTTTCATTAAACCTCTATTAATGAACATGAATGACCCCCCCCCCCCCAACACCCAAATTTAAGTCTGCTCTGATATAAGCCCCCCTAATAACACAAAACCCTAACAATAAGCCCCCCTGAAATACAAGCTCATGGGGGGTTTTCTTGCACAAAAAAGAATTCCCAGCATTCATGGGTTTACTGTCCTTTTAGAATTTTTCTTTTAACTCTTGATTTTAACGTCTTTTCCATGAATAAAACCCATGCCATTTTTCTCAAACTTTGTCAATAGTTTCTTTTCCACATAGTCTTTCCAAAAATCGATAAAAAATACAGAGTCCCATGCAAAATTTGAGGGTTTAGTCCTGTTGAAGTTCAAAACTAGTTTGGTTCCCTATTAAAATTTTGATCTGTTGTCCTTTGGTTCCCTATTAAAATTTTGATCTGTTGTCCTTTGGGCCATACAAAGCAAGTTCAATACCACCACCTTGGTTGTGGATCACTTGATCTTTAGAAAATTTTAATTTCTCAGTCATCAGCAGCTCACAAAATTTTGAGACACAAAATGATACACCAAAAAATAGCTCCATAATTTCTGGTAATGAAATTTTCCAACCAAAAAGCCCTCCCTAACGTATAGGTGAGTGTTACATGGTGCAATGGTCTTGTAAAAGTTTTTCTTTTTTTTTTCTTTTTTTTTTTTGCAACATCGGTTGCACAAGTACAGTAGAACTACTTTCCACTTTTTATCTGAAACTTTTAATTGTGTGTTGTCACGGTAAAAGTTTCACAAGACCACTGCACCATGTAACAACCCTTGTGAAACTTGTCTTGCAACGGGACTGTTGTAAATGTTTCAGCTTAAAGTTTCACCTTGTAAAAGGAGCCAGCAAAAAGCCTGAACTCAAAACTCAAATATTATTTTACATGTAAGTTAGAAAGATTAATTTTGAACCTGCATGTCTATGAATCGTTTTTGCACCTAAATAATTGATACCTTATCTAAGAAAGGCTGAAGAGGCGAAGCAAATGAAAGGTGAAGTTTTCATTACAAAAACATAAATATCACTGTCAGACATTGTTTTCTAGAAGTTGTGGCTGCCTATGAAAAGAAAACAAGGGGGGTATCCCAAAGCGGTTTAAAACATTGTGCCAAAAATGTGTTTATAACGTCTTTTCCATGAATAAAACCCATGCCATTTTTCTCAAACTTTGTCAATAGTTTCTTTTCCACATAGTCTTTCCAAAAATCGATAAAAAATACAGAGTCCCATGCAAAATTTGAGGGTTTAGTCCTGTTGAAGTTCAAAACTAGTTTGGTTCCCTATTAAAATTTTGAAGGAAATTCAGTGGCTTCGAGTCAAATCTTGTGTGCACGCAGAAATTGAACATTCAGTAGTAGGAAATCACCTTAATTTTATTTCTCAGCTTCGAGTTTCTGTGGATTGTGTAAGAGTATCTTCTGATCTTTTCCAATATCTGCCTGATGGAAACACACAATGTCTGTAGGATTTGCTTTTCTACAGTCCTGAGTTGATCTGGCTTTAGCACCAAAACCCTGCGAAGAACACAGAGGAAAAACTTAATTTAGTGATAGGTTCCTACAAAATTATGTAATTGCAAAATAATATACGACCAAATGAGCTGATTGCTGCTAGCATAGTACACAACTAGCCATTTTGTAAACAGTAGTGACCACCGATAGACTATTGCATAACTGTAGAACATATTTTCTCAGTCCGCCTGAAGTTATTGTATACAAATACACTGCACTAAGAGATTGACATGTGCAAATATTCTTGATCACAACAGCAAGCAGTAATACAGGTTATACTTGCATGACTCAGTGTGCTCACTAATCAACTTATCATACCATGCATTATATTTTACAGTGTGGCTAATATAAATCAATGTTTAAATCCTAAAACAATGTCTGAGCTCATCTTATCAGGGCATGACTAACTTAAATATTGAATTGGAATTTAGCATGTTAGGCTCAAATCATGGGGGAGACCCAAGAAGAAACTGTACTACCATGAAATGTGGAGCCCAGGGACTGACAGTTATCATTAACACTCGGCTTTATAACTTGTTCCTTAAGCAGCTTTTGTCGACAAAGTTCGCACTTAAGGTAGTTCCGGAGCCTTGGATTTCGTTAATGAATTTTCTTTAAAATTCCCTCATTTGAAGATAATGATTAGG
>WUAP02153863.1:0-10577 GCA_015163945.2 Stichodactyla helianthus
CGTATTTTTACGTGTGCTAAAATACGACATTTCTCAGTGGTAGAAATCCTTGTAAAACACTGTAGTTTATATAATAAAAGCCTTTCCTTCCCAAGAGGAGTAAGGTACAGGTAGTTGACCGTAGGGTTCTACAGAGGGTTCTTGGAATGTCCTCAATTTTGTTGGAATAGAGGGTGAATTTCAATCCACTACCCTTACCCCCAACAGTTTTTTTTTTTTTTTTTTTTTTGGATGCTCTTAAAGAGGCAGTTGGTTGATAGGATTACAAAGTAAAATTATTGCTGAAATCACAACTTTAAGATGTGCATGATTTCAGTAGATAACAGAGAACAGAAATTTGGTAGCAGTATCTTTGATATTAGCAGTGCTGCAAAACAAGCCCACGGTTTCGTCGTAAATGGTGGGCTCACACATAAAATCACAGGAAGAACAATCTAGATAAAAGTTTAAATGAAAATAAAATCATAATAAACGTTTTCTAAGATTTTCTTTTGTGATTTTTCTGTTTTTTCATGCAGGGGCGGATACAGGGGGGTGGATTACCACCCCCCTCTTTAGAGGTGTTAACAGTCACAAGTATGAAGTTTTAAATAAAGCAAAACAACAGATCTGGTTGCATCTCGTAACTAATCTTAAAATCTATATACATATGTTAAGAGTCAACTCAGTTTTGCAAATTTTAGACGTCTTGAAAGCCTATTCTGAACTCTGATGGAGAATAGGTTCCTTGAAGGAACTTTGAATAAGACTATCCACCCCCCTTTGTAAAATCCTGGATCCACCCCTGTCATGTTAGTGAGCAGCCTATCTTTGCTTCAAGAAACTAAAATGCAATAAAAATCATCTTATCATTTGCATTTTCCACTTGTTGAATTTTGGCTTCCTGTGTAGTTTATCTTAAAAATCTTGAAATTTGGGAAAAAGTGCAAAAGTTAAGCTTGTTTCTGAAAAGTTAAGGAAAATTTCTATATCAGTTCATTGCCCAATGACTAAGGTTTAATATATCTTTTGTAGAACTATTTTAGTGTTTGTACAAAAATGCTGGATGCTGAAAACCTTGACCTATTTTGGTTTTAGATCATATTTTTTTCTAGTCATCATGAATGATCATTGGCGCATGTGCACACATTTTTCAGCCCTGCTTATGATATTCAAGACCAAGAAGTAAAGATTAGGATGTGCTTACCGTAATCTCATTTTCATCAATGTTATATCTACAGGTTAACGACAAAAATCTTGAAGATGTTACACATGAAGATGCCGTTCAGGTCCTTAAAGCAACTAAAGAAAAAGTAACCATAGTCATAAGTAGAATAATTGCATATTACAGTGAAGAGGAGACATCTCCCCCAAAACAAATAGTACCAAAGGAAACAGCTTCACTAAGTAAGTGTAAAACCTTGCTGGAACACAAATATGTCTTGAACTGGTAGCATTTTGGAATCATCATTTTAATTTTTGTAATTTTTTAAACTCACAGTGGGTGACTGTCCAGACAACTAAGCCAGACTCACAGTTTGATACAATAAGTTTACACGTCCTTGGATGTATGATACATTTAACCATCATTTGATGATTGTATATACTGTATGTAATCCTAGGTCCCTCCGCTATTCCAAAGACTGAAGAAAATGGTAACATAACAAACTCTTTACCAAGGGAATGCCCACCATCACCTCTCCCACAAACCAACTCACTGCCTAAAAAGACAGCTGCAGTTCCTGAAGATGATGACTTTACAAGGTGACTACCCCTTCTTCATACAACTATGTAGTTGATCATTGAGTTAAAAATTTTATGAATAAAAAGGGATGTTAATTTTATGGGGATGTGCTAAAAATGTTTGGTTCAATTCTTCTTGACATTTTATCTGTCCTTTTGTGAAAGTTTGGAAACAAAATTCTCTCAAATGGACCAAATTCACTTCAGTTGGCATAATGTTCCCCATTTCAGAGCCCATGTCATTTGCTAGTGTATTACTTCTCTTTATCCAGTAACACTTGATAAGTACATTACAGTGTGAATCAAAAAAACGTGGGCACCTAGAAATATTTCAGGAGTTCATGGGTTCCATTACACAAAACCACAGAGTAATTTCATTTTTTTGTGCAATTTTTTAGGGAGGTAAGACGAGTGACTCTGAACAAAGGTCCTACTGGTCTTGGTTTTAACATTGTTGGTGGTGAAGATGGAGAAGGGATCTTTGTGTCATTCATACTGGCTGGTGGAGTTGCAGATCTTTCTGGGGAGTTAAGAAGAGGAGACCAGATTCTTGCTGTAAGTACTTGTATAAGCAATGATACACCTTATTCATGCATCTGAAAAAACAAGTGGAGATTGGTGTAAAATGAGGGGACTTGTTCAAGTTGAAGAAAGACAGACTCTTCAAAAAATGCATCGAGAAAATTTTAAATCAAGTTAAAACGATATTTTGCTTGCATTCAGAGAAACAGATAAACTAATCAAGTTGATAATTTGTTCAAAAGTTCGCACATTCATGTGGCAATCCAAGAGCAATGTGCAAACATTTTGGGCACCGTTACAAAATACCAGGTGATGACCAGGGCAGAGGTGAATTGCTTCAAGGGGTCGTTATTCAGTACTCTTGGCAAGAATCAGGAGATTCAAACCTGAGAGCCAAATTTGATTTATTTTGTCCCATTAGGTAAATGACACAGATCTGACTGGTGCTACTCATGAGCAAGCTGCCGCAGCACTAAAGGGTGCAGGTAGTACAGTTACCATAACAGCACAGTACAAACCTGAAGGTAAGAGTATCATCTTGGTTGGAGGGAGGGGAGGGTAGGGTAGTGGGCTATTACATAAACGAGCCAGAGTGTTCATCTGAGAAATAAGAGTATCTTAACAAAAGCCAAGTCAGGTTTTGGTCTACTACTAGATGAAGGTTGAGATTGAATCAATAAGATATTTTGACTTTATTCTAGCAATAGACCAAAAACTTAGGCCCAGGTCAAACGTCGAACTTCACATGAGCCGAACTCATTGAAAACAATGGATAATAAGGCGGTCTTCTTTGATGTCATTAGGTTCGGCTCCTGTAAAGTTCGACGTTTGACCTGGGCCTTACTTTTTGTTGAGATGCTCTCATTTCTCGGATTAACACTCTGGCTTGTTCATCTTAAAGTGTCTTTATATTGCAGGAAACTAGGGTAGATTGTTCCAGGGTGGTCTAATGATCAGGAATGAGCATTTAGTCTTATTTCTAGACCTCGTAACCGACAGTGTTCCTAGAAGTAATTTCTTTGACAGCGATAATTAGTCAGTGTACCCCCGGTTCTCAAACAAGTACACCCTTCTCTCTCTCTACTGGAAATCAGTCCTGTGACCACCTTGTGATTCAAGTTGTTGCTTAGAATGGGAAAATAAAATAAGCCACTTCCCTGCTGACACTACTGACACTACATAGAGCAGATTTCGTATGACTGAAAAAGTCGCGGCACGAACACGGCGCGGACACAGTCAAGGCGCGGCAAGGTACGCTTACGGCACTGACCGTGCCGCGACTTTTTCACAGTCATACGAAATCTGCTCTAAGGGTTGCATACGTTAGTAAACTCCCCATCTGTCACAGCCCGAGTAATCATTTGAAAATGAGAAAGAAAACAGGAAATGAAATACAAAAGAAACAACAATTTTTCCTAGCAGAAGATAGTCAAGATAGTTTCTAAAGCGCTCTATTTCCTTGACTTTTGTCCTGTGTACTCGCTTTGCTCCTTTCCTGTTTCCATGATTCAGTGAAATCGGTAAGATTTCTGATTGGATCTGCTCTTTCTGTTAATACTCTCAACACGGACATGTTTCACGAATACCGAACTCCAACGTACCTCCCCCTCCCCTCTCCCACTGGCCGTCTAGTATCAAGCATAATATTATAGAACTGACGTACTCATTGCACTTGGAAATCTAGAAGATTCTGTTTCATTCTTCCTTCGATAAGAAAAACTGAAAATGTAATGGTAGCACTTGAAATTCAAGAGAATCTGTCACGCTTATCAAATGATGTTGACACAAAACTTCTAAGATTATACCTCCGGAGTCGCGGTTATTAGCAAGGAACACAGTATTCTCATCTAAATAATTGTTATTAGTTTTTCTGTTGATTTGTCGATACTGCGCAAAGTTTTCAGCCTACATATGAATTGGAATCGACTCTAGTCTACCTTCAGTTGAAAATGGATCCCAAATAACTGCCGTTCCTACCCGTAGCGGTAAATCATAATAATATCTTATGGGAGAGAAAGATTGAAATGCGTGACACTCTTGTTTTGTCTTGTCTTGTCCTGTCTGTTATGATGGCTTATTTCAAACCACCTGTTTTGTCTCAGTCAATCCTATTGTCATTGGTCTTACTGGCTCTTTTTAATCCTGATGGCGTTACAAACTTTAAAAAAACTGTTTATGTTTCTTAACGTGAACCGCCATAGTAATGGTAATTAAATATGATTGAATCAGAACTATTTGGGGTCATGCGTGGTAGCCGTTGTTCTAAAGAGAAAAATCTCTGGTTTATCCAGCACTGTGAATTGCCCTGCACCAAGAATTGCTAGTTTAGCAGGTGATTCCGTGCTATTCAGTGTTGCTGGAAGAGGAATTGATGTGTTCTTGATCAGATAATTCAGTATTCAAGAATCCATCTGGCCGCTTCAGAATAACAAACATACAATCGAATAGTGTTTTGGTTGGGCTTAACCTCTGTCTCGCGTTTGTCCATATGTAAGCAACGAGAAATCGAATCGTTTTCTCTTGTTGCAAAAGATGTGCTCGGTATAAAGGCCAATATGGTTAGTATAACTGAATACCATTTTACTGTTGTTAATTGTGCTGTAGCGTTATTTCCTATAGAAGATTTTGGGTGTCTGTTTAAGGATAAGATGCACTATTATTACCATAGCATTAGCATTTGGAATTGTAGCGTTAGCGGCATTTCTGATGGGCTGCTACCTCAAAAACTCATCTGAATATCTTGGACTAATTAAACCGGCGAAAGAAATCTTGCTCATGTTTATTGGATCATCGACATAATAAATCTAATTTAACTCTAATTCATCTTATTAAGAATGAATATTGATATGGGCATAAAGGCGGTAAATAAATTACAGGGGTATTAAAGATGATTTCTTGTTTTTGTTTCAGAATATAATCGATTTGAAGCTAAAATCCACCATCTTCGCGAAAAAATGATGAACAGTAATAACGTAGGAGTGGTGACATCGGTGAAACGCCAGCTATATGTCAGGTATTTGCTCTTGCTACTTAACATTTGTTTGGTAAGGAAATACAAAGCCTGTGGTGTGGACTAACGGGTCATTATGCCACTAGTTGGCATGTATATACTGTACCAATGTCCAGCCATTGGACCAAAGACAATGACTGATATAAAACATCAAGTGATTTAACGTGTGGGACAGAGATTATCAGGAGGAAAAAACACGAGTTGTCTCTCAGGCATTGTCTTAAATCGTGGGTGTTGGGATAGGTTCGGATGCAACGCAGACTTTGAATTTCTGGAGGGAAAAAGAGCAGGCTACGACAAATTAGAAAATCAATTTCCTGTCACGAAAGAATTTTTTCTCCTTTTTTGAAAATAGATAATACACTAAACAAACCAAACACATACTTCCAACATCTTCAGAACACCTGTTTGTAGTCCATTCACTCACCTAGTATTTTGCTGCTTTCTGTGCTCTTAGTTTAGACATTTATGTCCTTTTTGGTTATGTTAATCATTGAAACCATAAAGTAGTTGTTCACATTTGATAAAGTCTTTCTCAATATTTATGGTAATTAGTGGCATGTCATGGTCCAGTTCTCTTGGGACTTGTATTTTATTCCGTATTGCCCTTTTTTTTTCGTAGAAAAGTGTTTTTGCAATATGACTTTTTTAAAAGAATAATATTTGTTATGCGTACTTAGCCTCGCTTCCATGCCAAAGCAAGTAATTAGTATGAATAATGAGAAAGGCCTGTACACAACAATCTTACTTCCATTGATAAAAATTGCTTCAAACTGACCGTTAGCAGACTCGTTTATGGTGTTAAAATACTCAAATAAACTTCGGTGTAGAAAATCATTGCAGCAGTACGCGAATACATTGAAGTGTTTACGCTCCAATACATGAATGTTTTACAGTAAAATTAATTTGACAGTCCATTACATCACGTGATTGATTGCTAGTCCATTTTCATGATGGCGTCATTTTACTACCACTACCAGAATGCTATGCCAGATTGCTTTCTTGTTCAGATTTTTCTACTAGACAATTGGTAAAATTTGCCAGACAATAGAAGCCACTCAAAGCATTCCGGTACTGGTAGTAAATTACGTCATCATCGACCTATAGTTACGTCATCGACCTATAGTTGGTTTGCAATCAGTTCCTAGAGAATAGAATAACAAAAGCACGGCCGCCAGGTTAGTTGATATAACAAGAGAATTCATTAGAAATCTTTTGTAAAGTTCTAGCAACATGGCCGCTATGACGTCACATGAAAACCAGCTATTGTTTAAAGGTTATCCAAACAGAATGCTAAAAGAGAACGGCAAGAATGAGAAAAACGCCAAAATAGTCAGTCTGATCAACATAGATGTCATTTATGACGTACTGTAAGTTTAGGCGACTAGATTCTGTCGTTTTTTGTGGTGCCCGGAAAATAGACGTGTCACATAATTGAGATTGTGTTGACTTTACCACACGCCATGTTCCGGCAGTTCGTCGCTAAATGTATCTATCATGAATAAATTATCTAAATTTCTGTTCATGAGAATCGATGTTATGTAATATTGTTATGTAGATAAAAAGGGTTTTCTCATTAGGTTCTTACTTTTTAATAGAGTATTTTCACTCCTTGTCATGTGGACCAAAAGACGTGGTATCCATGTTGGTGTTCCAAACAAAAGGACCTAATTAGACAATCATTTGTTTAAGGTACTCCAATATGGCCACCAGGACGTCACGTGAAAACGCTCTATAGAGAATTTTCGGCAAGTTTTAAATGTTTTGGCGCTTCTCTGCCTTCAGCAGGTAACCCTCCCTTGGCGTTGCATAAAGAGAGTTTCGCTGATGAACCTCCTCTCCCAACGTACCTTCTGTTATGTATGTATTTGTTACGTTCCTTCATATTAACTGGATGTTGTTTGTTGGATCCTCAGGGCTTTATTTGATTATGACAAGACTAAGGACAGCGGTCTACCAAGCCAAGGGCTCAGTTTTCAGTATGGTGATATATTACACGTAACGAATGCTAGTGATGACGAATGGTGGCAGGCTAGAAAATTAAATGCTGTTGGAGACGAAGAAGGTCGTGGGGTGATCCCAAGCAAACGAAGGTAAAACAAAAACCATTCACAGAAAACTACATGAATGACTGAAAAGGTTATTCAGTCGTGTTTCTAAGCAGTCTCTTCCCAGACTCGCTTTGGCATGCGCTAGAAATCCATCCGCTGAACAAGAGGAACGTAAAATGTGAGGACGAGATTGTGGCCCACGTTTAGTGCTAGCTAGTGAATACTGCAGGCGTGTTGACGTGTTGTGTCGCCATGCGTTTTGATTCTAAACAACATGAACACGTTGGGCATTCTTTGTATTTATTAATAGTTCATTGTTTAGAGGTTTTTTTGGTGTTATAATTTGCGTTACATGTTACAGGGTAGAAAGACGAGAAAAGGCAAGAATGAAAACTGTTAAGTTTACACGAACAAGTGATGACAAACTAAGAGTAAGTTGCAACACCTTGCATAGTGTTATATACAGCAGATTTCGTATGACTGTGAAAAAGTCGCGGCACAATCAGTGCGGTAAGTGTGCCTTACCACAACCGTGATGTTTTCTAGGATTTGACGTGCCTTGCTGTGCCTTGACCGTGTTACGACCGTGTTGGTGCCGCGACCTTTTCACAGTCATACGAAAACTGCTCTATAGCCGTATATAGCCGTGATGTATATAGGCATTACTTATTAGGAAGTGCGCGCGTGTGAATTTATTTACGAGTTGTGAAGTATAAAACAAAAAAACGGAGTATTTCTCCCACTTACACCGGACACAAAGCAACAGCAAACTTTGCCGCTTCTGATTGGGCGTTTTTCCCGTACGCGGCATTTGATTGGACGCGTTGTATTTTCTCGCACGTGCAAAATCATTACGAGCATTTTGATCGGTGAATAACGAACGGTGAACGTACGAAAATTTCCTACACAGTGTATGAGTATACAATGTCTTCTGTGCTCCCCCCTGACAGGGATCCTTTAACGATGGCACTGGTAGTGGCCGAAAAAGAAGCTTTAAATTCTCTAAAAAGCTGCCATTTTTCAAGAAGGAATCCGAGAACGAAACAAGTGATATTGACCCCAGCTATACATCAAACGCTAGCGACAGTGAGAGCAGCACTAGTGCACGTGCAGAAGACCCAATACTTTCCTACGAGGCTGTGGTACAGTTTGAACTCAAATACACAAGGCCTGTTATTGTTCTTGGACCCTTAAAGGACCGCGTAAACGACGACTTGATCTCTGAATTCCCTGAAAAATTTGGTAGCTGTGTACCACGTGAGTTTTTAGCATTCTTACGTGTCATTTTTAAAATTCTTAGTAGTGGAAGCCTCGATTCCTTAGGCTTCATTGTCCTAAAGGTTCGCAGCATGCACTTGGAAACTGGTAGATGCTTAGTCATCTTATTATGTGATAAGTATTCATGTGTGCTCTCACCGCGGTGAATGGACCTAATCCATATTGGTTTATTTGTTTTTCCCATTTCAGACCACGTGTCATTCCCTTGGGTATTGCTTCTTTGTTTCTCGGTAGCGCTTGAGAAGAGACATTAATATGGATGAGCCTCAAACAAAGAACCTTAATCTCAAGCGAATAACGTGGTCTGAAATGGGAAAACAAATACGCCCAATGTATTAGGTCTATTGAATTGCTTGGCTGGTTCGCCTCTCACGTTTTCTTCCCTGCGCAAAAATCAACTACGAAACAAGGGCCATAGGTTTGTTATCTGAAGAGATGTTAAGATAGTCCTCTTAAAGGGAAAGCCTATTCTCTCATTCATTTGTTTGTTTGTTTGTTTGTTGTTTGTTTATGTATTTCCTTTTTTCTTTCTTCCATTCTATCTTTCTTTCTCATTTTTTCAGCATTTCCTCTTTCTTTGATAGATACGACCAGACCGAGACGAGATTATGAAGAGGATTCGCGGGATTATCATTTCGTGACGTCACGTGAAGAAATGGAAAGAGCCATTCAGAATCACATGTTTATCGAGGCAGGCCAGTATAATGACAACCTTTATGGAACTAGCGTGGAATCAGTCAAGGTGGTCGCTGAAAAGGTACGTTTGACTATTAGCATCTGTGCGAGTTGGTCGTCCTCTTTACTAAACGCTTTACGGGCGTTAGCAATTCTGAACAACCAGACTAAGAGGGGGATAAAATGTGTACTTCAAACGATCAGTAGAAGAGTTTCGTGTGAGCAAGAAACGATATAGAAAATGCATAACTAATGTTAGTTGTACCTTAATGGTAACCGTAACAACGCGTCGTGATTGGATGGAACACACGAAAGCAATGGGAATCCGTTTCTCAGTGTTACATCGTACTGTACCATGTACGTGCAGTAAGTCAGGGTCGAGTTGTTCAAAAGCCAGATTAATGTTATTGCTGGGATGAATCTAATATGGAGACAGGTTGTCATGGTAATCGTGCCTGGATTAGCGTTAATCAGGCTTTGGACAACTGGGCCCTGGCATTATCATATCATTCCCACTCATATGATAACCGCTCTTGTTGTTGGTCTAGAGCACCGTTCGCTTAGCTGTAATAGAATAGAGGGTAAAAAATGTTATATCTACTGAATATTAACTACGCACTTCCATGGAAAAGCAATCTTACCTTGTCTTTTGTATTCTAGGGAAAACACTGCATATTGGATGTGAGTGGTTATGCAATTAAGCGTCTTCAAGTAGCACAACTGTACCCAATAGCCATCTTTATCAAACCCAAGTCTGTAGACTCTATTAGGGAACTAAACAAACGACTAACCGAAGAACAGGCGCAGAAAACGTATGACAGGGCTATGAAACTGGAACAGGAATTTGGGGAATACTTTACTGGTAAGAACAGCTAGAAGTAACTGTATTCCTGGGCCTACTAGTACTGGATTAAAACTTATATGACGATATTGGTTGTCGTGGAAACCAAAGCTGGTTTAGCACTTATTTGAAAAACTCGGTCCTGGAGAGTAATACACATAGACTAAAATAAAGTGCTATTCAAAATTCCCACATGCCCATGATGCATTGCGTTTTGCTTCGTTTTGCACTTCAGTGCCTCACTTCCGAGATATGCTTCGCTTGTTGCATGAGGTTTCAGTACGAGTCAACTGTGAAAGCCGAGAGAAAACGAGAACGAGTAGTCCAATTGTTTTTTAGTAAAACTCTATTTTTGTTTCTCTGGAGTAATATTTTGTAGTAATTCTTCAATATCTTCACTCGTAAGTAATATATAAAGTATGAGCGGGAGACCTTTATGGGCATTTAAAATGGCGAGCCGTAGGCGAGCCATTTTATG
>WUAP02153874.1:0-10577 GCA_015163945.2 Stichodactyla helianthus
AATGCAGAAAGCTGTTTTGAGCTGCACACTCAATGTTGCCAAGACATTCAAAATAATAACATTTTAATATCATTACAGAAGGCTATTTTGAGCTGTACATTGAACATTGCAAGAACATTTAAAATGATCACGTCTTAATGACGTTACGGAACATTTAGTGAAATTTCAATTATGTATCTCTAATATATATTTTAAAGGATAAATTATTTTTGATGATTTTTAAATATTTTTAATTTATCGAATAATTTCTTATGATTTATGATGTGTACATTTAGGGCTTATTGACTTAATTTACTTATTTCCTGGTATGCAGATAGGTTACGTAATACGCCCTATCTTGCTTAATTATTTAGCATCCAAACGTCTGTACTGCTATAATAATAATAATAATAATCGTATGCATATAGATCTCAAGCCTCATAATGATGCGATAAAACAACACATCATCATTGTCTTATCGCATCATTATGAGGCTTGAGATCTATATGCATATGATTATTACACTTTTGCAATGGGTCTATTTAGTTTATAATTGACTAAGCTGAAAAATTTTCTGCGATTGAATTGGAACATTTTAACTTCATTTGAAAAGCGGAGAATGTATGGGCTCAGCGCTTTTGTCACACAGAAATTTGAAAGCTGAATATTGTAATATATGCAGACCATGATGCATTGCGAAATAAAGAAGCCACGAGGCTAAGCTAAGTTTCTGTGTTGTGGTTCTTACTCTAGGAAATACTACAAATATCTCGTTTAACGTTGCATGCAAAGAGCTAAAACATTTGTAGATTACTTACATGTATTTCGATAAACTCTCTTAAGTGTTGGACTCGGTTTGCAATTTTCTCAACTTTAAACCGTATGCTAATGAGCAAAATATGTAAACAGATATTCACCTATATATGATACAGTAGGGTCCTTAAAATGCAAACTAAGCTTGAACATTATATTTTCAACCGTTTCTACAAAGACAAATGGAACCGTTTTAAACCATCGTGCAGCTATCTTTTTTGGCACAGAAATAAGGGTTTAGTATGTCTGCTAAAGTATAAGATTTGTAGACCTCAGAAACCTTAAGGCGAAGTTAGTCTTAATAAAGAAGACTTGAAAACCTTCAAGAGCACTGTTTAAGAGAAGAAGTATGGCGGCTTATGACTTTATTGTTGTCTATATCAGGGACGGATCCAGGATTTTTCAAGGGGGTGGCTGATTGCTGAGATTACGAAAATAGTTAAAATCCTCTACCAAAATGACGTATTATTCGTTGGCTCTTCCTATTAAATTTCACAGGTATAGTGAAACAACATCTTTGTTTAAATTCATGGGTTTTGCCTATTTAACAATGGGACACACACTCCACTGACCATCTAGTTAATATAATTTCAAGATTATCGATTCCAATGAGGGGGGTGGCTAGCCACCCAATCCACCTCCCCCCTGGATCCGCCCCTGCATCTTCAAGTAATTTTGGAACCGGTTTCCACCTCCAGAACAGCTTCAATTTTACCTTCATCTTCAAGCTAATTCGCCAAACTACATTAAGATTTGTGGAAAAACTTCATCATCAGTTGCGTAGGAATTAAAGAAAGAATAAGGAGGTAGGATGAATATTTCCCATGCATTTTGTTGTATATGAGTGCGTACGTGATACGCTAATTAGTTCTAGTTAACCTAGGCAACGCGCATGCTCCGCCTCATGGTGTAGTTAATTTCTAGCCGTGATACGATTTTTTGTTTGAGATATCAAGAAACGAAGAACTGTATTCTCAAGCAAACGGGAAAACATTACACCCAAGGTGATTTGTTCTATTAACGGTAATAACTATCCCTTTATTTCCCATTGTGGACAGGTACTGATTGCGTAACCTTTTTAGTTTGCTTCATCTTTCAACTGTGCTACCATAGGCAGCCCAATAAATCAAAGCTGCTTCTTTATTTGACTTGAGACGAAAGACCGGCTGTCGTTTCGAGTGCATGACTATCGAGCAGCCCATTATACCTTGACTGAAAGCCTACTTTTATTGAACAACCGCAGGCAATGCAGGCTATATTGGAACTGATTGTCAAATTAAACATCGAAAACAATTGTATCAGTTCAAACCAAACAATGGTCGCACGATGCCTAACCGAATGTCGTTAGATCGCATGTTGTGATACATTTCCCCTTTATTTTAGGTACTCGTCCTTATGACTGATAATAAGTTTGGTGTACCAAGCAAAGAACTCCTGAAGGCTGCGAGATCCTTAAAACAACAGAAAATTAAAGTGATTGCTGTCGGCCTTGGTATACATCCTGAAGTAAAAGAACTTGAAGCAATGGCAACGAATGACAAAAACACCTTCCTCATATTCAGCCCTCAGAGTGATGTGAAGCAAACAGTTGAGGAATCTGCCTACATTGACGTAAAACAAACAAAGGAATTTGACCACATTCTCCAGTGTGAGTTCAATTTACTACGAGCAGTTTTACGTGTTGTAATGCCTAGTTGGACCGCGCATCCCTTCCCAGGCTAATAAAGTGCCTTTTTCGTCCCCAATGAATCGGCATATCACCTGATAATGAGAGGGTTTATTCGAATGAATGGGGAAAGAGATGGTAAATTCGTAGCCGTGCTGTAGCTGAACCGTTCTTTACCATAACCGCGTAACTACGCGTTATGATTGGATGATGACACGAAAACAATGGGAAGCCATTCACTGTTTGTTGCTGTATATACGGCGCTGTGCACGTGCAGTGTAAGTCTGTACGGTAAAAGTTTCCCGCTCATTACAAACAAAAACCTCTCTAAAGCTAGTGAAGACGCCGGTAACGAGGTTTCGCATCCATTTTGATGGAGAACTTGAACTAAAGAGACATGTGATTATATTATGGTGTCAATTAAGAAATGAAACACTTCTTTGTTTTCACACGCTTATAAAAACCGAGGCGCGTTTGAGAGAATTCGAGAGCAGATCAGTCCAAACACAAGACGTAGTCAAGTGTTTGGATCTGCTTTGTAATCATGTTGAATGACCAATGCAAAATATCCTTGAACTTATTTCTTTATAGAGACTATCACTTTCAAGAATAAGAATACAGTAAATAAATGAATGGATGAATGGATGGATGGATGGATGGATGGATGGATGGATGGATGGATGGATGGATGGATGAATGGATGAATGGATGAATGGATGAATGAATGAATGGATGAATGAATGAACGAATGAATGAATGGATGGATGGATGGATGAATAAATGAATAAGACATGATAAAATGTAATTTCAGATAACTCTCAATAATCAAATGAATTTTGATAATCCTTTGCCTTTGTAATCAGGTATCAAGGGAGATGATATCTTTGGTGAGTTCACATTTGCATTGTAAATATAGGCTTTGTAGTCTGGCGTCATGAGGGTGCTCATTAAATCAATCAACACAATCAATAATCATTATCATCAGGCATCATCATTATCATATATCAACATTACCATCATTATCATCATGTTTTTACTTCCATTATGTTTTCTTGTTACAGATCATTACGTCAAGTACTTCACGACACCATACTTCATTTTCTTCCGTGACACCTTGACTTACCTGGTACTTCTTGGCCTTCACTTCGCCATGTGCCTTCAGCCATCCACAATCCACTTCACTGCCATCGAGTGGACCATCATGCTGTTCTTCCTGGGAAGGTTCATGATGGAAATCAATCAGGTTATCATGGAGAGGAAAACGGAAAGAACAGAAAGAAACGACTTTTTGGAAGACGACGAGCCGAGGAAGAACATCAAGAAACTATGGAAGGAATGGAAGGAGTTATGGAAAATCATATCGAGTTACTTCGAGTTAGTAATTTGAGAAATACTGCAGATAATCAAGTTTTTATGAAAGATTTTTGGGGAAGATGTTTTATTTATGAGACATAAGCTCCGCAAATGATAACGTGATTCGTGACTGCTTCACCGTTATATATCGAATTGTTTCTGTATGAAATGAGCCTGTATACAAGATGACCTAGTATTAGTGTTCACTTTAAGAAGTTTAGTAGAGTTAGAGCGGATTTCGTATAAGTAGGAAACGGTAAGGCGACTTCGTAGCCGTGCCGTAGCAGTACCATACTTTACCGTAACAGTAACTACGTTGTGATTGGAGGATTTACATGAAAACAGTAGGAAGCCATATCAGTGTTACGGCACACCGTCTCGTGTACGTGCTGTAAGTCAATACTGTACGTTTCCCACTCACACGAAAAACGCTTTATCTGAATATGAGATAGGCCAAAGTATCTGAATTAAAGAAAGTTGACAAAGTCAAAGGTATCTTAAATTGGTAGATAGTCAAAGCCATCTGATTGCCAGATAGTTTTGATTGGAAATTAGCAAAAGTATCCTATATTTGGGAAGTTCCAAGAATTAACCAGGAAGCCTTGATATTCACATTTCATTTTTCTTTCATTTCTTCTTCAGTGACTGGTGGAACAGACTGGATGTAATAACCTTGATGGTCTTCCTTGTCCTTCTTGGTATTCGGGTTTTTACGTGGTCAGAACACACCACGGTACAAAAAAACCGCCTTCTTGTTGTCGCTGGATATCTTTACGGCTTGAACGCCATGTTCCTTACGCTCAGAGTGTTTGGTCACATCATGGAGTCCATAAAGTCCACAGGATCGATTCAGATTGCTTTGTTTCAGATCATCAGTGCTGTTATTGCAATATTTGGGCAGTTTATTGCTGCCACGCTGGCATTTTCTCTCGCTATTACTAAAATATATATGACAGAGGTGTCGTACAACTCGGGGACGAACGAAACTTCAAGTGGGTAAGTACTGCTTTAATTACGGTTGCGTGCGCTATTATTGCGATTCCTAGACTGTTCCACCATCTCAGGAGTGTTTGTTGTCTTTTTTTTTTCAAGGGTTCGTACTAGTTTTCCTCCTTTTAAAAATATTACTTTTTATTCCCATCTGATCAGGGAACGAAGGTCACGTACGTTTAGATTACATGTAGCGCATAGTGTTGCAGTCGTTTTCAGCTGCATCCGTTTAATCTTAATATTTGCCTTTGTGAGGTATTTGAGATTTTGGCAGACGTCAATCCAAGCGTTTCCATTTCCACTTTATCTTACTATTCTAAAGTTTTCAAGGGCACGTGCCTATGGACTGACGTGGAAATGCTTTCATTGAAGACCGCGGGAAATCTGTTAAGATGCACCGCGAAGAAAGACCAAAGTAGAAGACGAATCCCTTTTCGATTCATCTCACTCTGTGAAAAAAAAATTCATTCCGATAAAGTTCTAATTTTTTGCGATCAGTTAAAGTTTCGGTACTATACCAGACCTCCTTTGAACGCGATCATTGATCCAATGACATTCATTGAATCAATGACCGCGTTCAAAGGAGGTCTGGTACTAGTAATCTGTGACGTCACCCGAGGCCATTGATAGTGACAACTTGCAAATAAATTAATGTTTCGTTCTAGGACCTAAAAACTGGATTTTGTAAAGGAACAATTCCCCAACACAAACTAGCATTTTTACGGTGTGTTTATTGATGTATTTACTACTTTCAAGCAACATTTGGGCCTGGGCTGACGTCACACTCGAGTTCAGGTTCCAAGCTCGACAAACACGGTCGTGGATCCACAAATTCTCAACTTTGAAACCAAAATTTCGAAACATTAGACATTTTAAAATCGATTTTTAATTCTAGAAATATGCTTAGAAACTAAGTAGATTCCCATAAAATGAGATACCAGACAGAGGTTAGGTGCACTTTATTGTGTCCATAAGAAGAAGCTTTCCTTGGCAAAGTACATGAACGATAAATAGAATAAATCTTCTCTTGTTAATCTTTTCAATATTTCCAATCTTTCAGGTTGTGTGAAAATCAAAATGGACTTGAGTGGTGTGTATTTTTCATTTTTAAAAAATCGATGCCTGGTAATAGTACCCTTGATATCGAACCATTGTCGTTTACCAAATCATTAATTTTGATTTCCCTTATTCTTTTAGTTGGTGGAGTTCCACAAGGTACTTAGCTTGGTCCCTTTTAGGAATCCCTGAACTTACGCCTCTGCAATCTTCAGATAACTTTTCAGATGGTCTTGCTAAACTGTTGTATGGTGTGTTCTTGATAATGGGTGTGGTGATGTTGATGAACATGATGATCGCTTTGTTGTCCAACACATATAAGCGCGTTGAGGTAAAATGAACGAATGAAAGATATCTATGAATTAGTAATTTTTATCACTCCTAAAAGCTTAAGCTGTGTTAGAGACTACGTGATTACGCAAAAGTTTATTTTATGTCATGTGACTTTCTCAGACATGGTATAAATAAAATAGCGTTAAGAGGCTTTCATTTATTACGGCAGGGAGGGGGGGGGATCGGTCTTGAGAAGTCTTGAGGGGGGTATGAAATTTGTACGTACCACAGATGGGGGTTTATGAAGTGTCTGGTAGCCCAGGCCCAAAATTATTTGTCACTTATTTATTTTTATCAGGACAACGCGTTGTACGAATGGTCCTACAAGAATGCCATAACAATCAGAACCTACAGCAGATACCATCCCGTACCTGTTCCTTTTAATATCATTTCACTGTCTTTCAAGCTGCTTCGACACATCTACAGGACCATAAGATGTACGAAATGCCAAAGGAAAAGGCCACGCCAAAAACCTATACCGGTAGGTCTTCCCAAGAGAGACATATCTTATTCTATGGGCTATATTGAAAAAGAAGCGCACTAAGTATTGTTTATTAAATTCAGAGATCCTGGTTTTTAATATTGAAAAGGATGGTATCTTCAAATGAATTATATCAATCTTTACTTATACTGTTGTTTTATAGTCGCTAACTGCTGCTGCTGCTGCAAGTTCAATCGAGATGGTTGAGGACAAGGTTTGTGTTGATACGCTGTATCATTATGCGCAACACTACAGTGTAATAATATAATAATAATATAATAGAGTATATAGTATTTATCATTATTATATCGTGTTAATAATATAATAATATAATGAGAATATTATAAGAATATGATAATAATATAATGATATAATTTTATCTCAAGCCACTATGAACCCGCGAGTATCCGACGCTTTGCGATTCGTTGCGCCAACATATTATCACGAGTCCTGAACTCTGATTGGCTCACTTACTCACTATCTATTGAGTGATAGATAGTGAGTAGTCAAAAAGTCGTCATTTTGTGCTAAAAACATTAAAATCAATGAATATTGGTATGAGTTAGAAGTTAGTATGCTAGTGGGTTTCTCTAACAAACCATTATACTACTCGTTTTCGTTTTCAATGTAATAGTTCAAATACGAGTGCGAGTGTTTCATTAGGGGTTCCAAACACTGAGAAAGAGATAAAAGGCGACGAGGCCGTAGGCCTCGTGCTTTTATTGTTTCGGGGTAGAGAACATAGTACGATGGAGAAGTAGAGAGCATAGTATTCCAGGGGTCCGGGGTTCGATTCTGGTTAAGAGAATATTTGGTTTGTCAAGTTCTTTTTTATAAACTAAGAAGTACTTCCATGAGAGTGATCAAAACCCTTAAGATCTTCATTTGGTGTTTCATTGGGTATCAAGATTCATTCACCTGATTGAATAGAAGCTCCTGATTGGAAGTTCAGTTAATGAATTAGTAATGAGATTGAGAAAAATTAAAGAGTCAATTCGGCGCTACGCGCCTCGTTAACTATCTATGGACTCAGAGAAAACTCGAACTCGTAGTCTAGTTGTTGAATAGTATATAGTATCTATAATTATTATAGCGGAGCACCATACTTTAGAAAAAATGGTAACCCATCGAGTTGATTTTTCATGGCTTGACTATACGTCACTTCCGTCCGTCCGTACGTCCGTGTCCATCGCAATGCTAATTAGCTGTTTGCTCCTTGGCGGGAACTTGACGCGTGCCGGTCGACATCCGAGCATTTTTGCTTTTGAAAACTTTTACCGTAAAATATTTACTGTTAAGAACAAGTAGAAAACATTATCCAAGCGAGAATCCACTGTTTTCAGAACATAGCAAGAACTAATGAGCCACAAACCACTGTTTTCAAGGAAAGAGTGTAAGTTTAGCTTGTAATTTACGCTATTTTCACTTGAAGTACACTGTTCAAGGGCCTTGCATGGTCGATTCAAAACGCCTGATTTTTTTTTTTTTTTTAATATATATTTTTTATAATTTCAGTAGGTAGAACACTTAAAAATTGAACTAAAATACAAAAGTAAAGTCCGTTAAATTATCTGCAATTTTGAATACACCAAATGAAGAAATGTTGTCGGGTTCAAAAGGTTAAATCATCGAAGGTAAGACCGAGGAGGATTCTGGGTAAATAGTTCGTAAGGCCCATAATATGCATTGAGCATTACTGTAATTCTCGAAAATTGTTTTCTTCGAGCAATGCTCGAGAGTTTCAACAATGCCCTATGCATATAATAGTAAATATGGGCCTTATTGAGTGCTTACCCATTATCTCTTTCGGTCTTACCTTCGATGATTGTTTTGAACCAGTGTTATGGGATACCTTTATCTTTATGGTATTCCTGTGTACCTCATGAATAAATACACGTGCTTGACAATATGGCGTCCCGTTCATGACTGAACTTATTACAATAAGACAACGTTTTTTCAATTTGGTGTATATCTTGTAGTTTTGTTATAAGTTAAGAGTCGATTTTCAAAGAATGTCCGCGTCGTTTCGCTGGCTGACAACTCTTTTCGCTTGTTTTCATGGAAGTTTTCAGCCAAGAATCCACATATCTTTACATCTTGACAGAAGCTTGCAATATTTCTAGCTCATCACTTTACTTTATATACAAAGTGGTAAAAAATAGGCAGGTGTAACTCAATGAATAGGTGTTTTTTTCTTCAAAAGAGAAAACCAGGTTCAAACCAACTAGTAGATCGTTCAAATGCAACTTAATATTTTATTCGTTCCCTTGACAACCGACAGAAACAGTGCAATGGCTTCCTAGGGCCGCGCGTAAAAACATCCAAAAAATGTTTTAAAAATCGTTGTTATCTTATTGTTATAAATGCTATGGGATTTAAAGAAAATTCACTTCCTGACTCGGGAATTTCACATTGAATTTCACTCGAAAAAACGATATCGCACTCGAATTCAACGTGGAATTTCCTCGTCATCTAACGGAATTTTTCTATAGTATACAAAGGGTTTTTGATTTTTAGCAGCTTAATTAGTTATAAAATATCTCTTATCAATCGGAAAAAATATCTGTAAGAATAATTAATGCATTGCATCAATTCGGCCAAGTAGATAAATAATAAGCTGGGAGGTCCGCTATTAGGTAGTACCTAATTTGTATATTAATATAATATCACACCTACAAAAAATCCTCGATTCTGATTGGCTGTTGAACTGTGCATTTTCCCCCTTAATACTGTGCAATTAATTAATTGCACTCATCCGGGACCTTTGCAATGCGCAGGGTCATGTCACAAAATCATCTCAGTCTCTAATGAAGATGGCAAACGTCATGCCGAAACATGTTTAGAATTAAAAATTTAATCGTTTACTTATTATTATTATCATTATTATATTATTATTACTATATTATCATTAAAATGTTAATGATAATATAGTAATAATAACATAATTATGATAATAATAATAATATAATAATGATAATAATGATGATATAATATAATAAAAATATAAAAATATAACAATGATATAAATAATATAATAATAATATAGTATAAAATAATATAAGTATAATAACAATAATAATAATAATATAATAATAATAATATAATAATGATAATAATGATGATATAATATGATAAAAATATAAAAACACAACAATGATATTAATAATATAATAATAATATAGTATAATATAAGTATAATAATAATAATAATAATAATAATAATAATAACGATAACAATAACGAATAAGGATAACACAACGACAAGGACAAGGACAATGATAATGATAATGATTATAATTTAATTTAATAGCTAAATAAATACCTATTCTTATCCGAGTGCGAGGGTCGCACCGCAAAGCCTGGTTCACACTAGCGACGCAAGCATAAGCGCAAGCAATATACGCAGACTCAGTACTGCATTGATCACCGAGAAGGAGCATAATAAGGAGATATTGCATTAATTTCAGCAAATATTAGGCGTGTGATTTCCCATTGCTTATAAAAGACGACTTTCAATTATTTTTCATTCAATAGACCTTTTTAGCTTGGTTTTAATGTTTTCCCAGTTCAGACCACGTGTCATCGGACCAATACCTCTTGGGAATAAGATCCTTTGTTTATAATCCGTTACGCCCAAGCTAAAAAGTCAATTCTGGTAATTCTGTGCAAACTTTTTTACTGTTCTTTAAATGTTTGGATTAAGCATACAAAAACGTATTTATTTTATTGTCTTAATAGAAGAAACAAGCTACAGACAAAAGAAAGTCGGTAAGTATTTATGACTTCTTAACCTTCTTGGTAAGATATGCAGAAATTCCTTTCTGTTGTTGTTGTCGTTGTCGTTGTCGTTGTCGTTGTCGTTGTCGTTGTCGTTGTCGTTGTCGTTGTCGTTGTCGTTGTCGTTGT
>WUAP02153896.1:0-25804 GCA_015163945.2 Stichodactyla helianthus
CAGATATACAGACTCCTCCACGCTTATGATTTTCTATTGTTTTGGCCTCATTAATTATTCATGAGTATTATAAATAATTATGTAACAGTACCTTCTTATGGACAACCTTGAGTGAGTTTGCCTGGACTGGCTTTAATTCTGGTAGGGGACTGGGACCTTCTTCTTCTGTTGCTGAATTCTGGAAAGAAATTAAATTAAAGATCGTGTCTGACAATGAGACATCAATTAAGAACTAGTACTCCATTCAGGCTATTTGCTCTAAGGCTACAGTGAACATCTTTTCAAAAGTGAATGTTTGAGTAGGATTGCAATAGGTCATTTTCACTAACAGTTCATGTGACCACTACCGCCTTAAATCAAGCACCAGCATCAAAATGAACTCCAGAAATGGAAAGAGCATCTCGATATTTGTAAGAAGGTGAAGTTTCAGCCCAAATATTTGTCACAGGAGAAATGGCATGAATTATAATCTGATGTTTTCTAAGAGTTGGTGAGGAAAATGAGCTGGATGGCACGAGCTTGCCATCCAACACATTTTCCCATACAAATCCTAATAAAATTCTAAATTTTATATTTCATGCCATTTCTACCTAATTGTCAAACACTAGCCTTCATTCTGTGATTACCTCTAGTGAACCACTACCAAAAGTATACTCCAACCATCTTTGCCTGGCCCAAGACATTGTATGGAGCTTAACAACATTTATGATACAGAGTAGCACATATTGAAATACTTACGATGGAGTCATTCTTTGAGGTTTCTTGCCCATCTACTTCATTTGATGACTTGGTATGATCAACTTTATCAATAGAAGGATCTATTGAACCATTACTTGCTTGAACTTCAGCTGCAGAAGATGTTTCCTAATGGAACACAATGGCATTGTCAAAAAAGGATTTATGTCAAAGATTCCACAATCAAGCGTTTTCAATAGGGATTTGGATTTTTATAACAATTTATTCATTTTCAAGAAGCTGACATGAAGCCAAGGTACGTGAATATTCAACTGTGATGGAAAATGAAAGTGCAAAATAGCTGGACAAGGTAAACAAAATGGCAGACAGGCAGATTGAACAAATAGGATGAAACCATCACAAGAAAGAAGTGTTGGTTCTTTCTTGTGCGTGCGCAATCATGTCCCAACCAATCCTAGCACAATTTCATTCATCTCGCATTCAAATTTGCGCGCAATACCGTCATGGCACGTTTTCGATGTAAACGCATTTCATACGAGTGGGAAACACTATATTGCAACTTTTTTGTCGTACTTTAAATGAAGCTCGTAAATGTGCTGTAATTCAGTACCGTGCGTCTCTCGCTCATACAAAAACAGCTCTTTTGTTGCCACAAGTTCTCAATGTTGAGCGCATTTCGTAAATTCTTGTCGCCGTACGGTACTTTACTGTAACCGTGACTACACGTTGTGATTGAATGAGTTACGCGAAAGCAACGGAAAGCCATTTCAGTGTTTGGGCATACCGTACCATGTACGTACTGTAAGTCGGTACCGAACGTTTTCCACTCGTACGAAGAACGCTCTAGATAACTTTTCCAGAGCTTTTTTAAAGCCAGATTTGAGTAGAAGAGGGGCGATTTGTATGTCTCACCTTTTGTGAAAGTCGAGCAACACGAGCTGCAATGGCCTCACTAAAACACAAACAAATGAACGAAAAATTTTACCGAGAATTACTTTTCAAAGAACTTATTTTTCTGTTTAAGGCATGGGATATTTAAGAATAAGACTCGGAGCCAGAACGAGGCGCAGCTGAATGAGTTACTGATTTCACTCGTAGCCCACGAAGCCCAGGTCCAATTGCTTTAATATAAACAAACTAGTCGGAGTCGGACAGTGTTACACTCGAAACCTCGAAGATTTTGCCAAAACCTCAGTAAAGCGCGATACAAACGCGATTGCTTGGATTTGTTTTTCTCTACTATTGGGCTATCAGTAATAGACTTATAGTAGCGTAGCCAATCAATTTTACTAATGCCTATAGACAAATTACACTGAAATAATGCTTTGCAACAAATGCCCGCGTTGTTTCAATTAACGCCTTGGGAATCCGCACTTAATTTTGAGCATGGGATGACGTAAATCATGGTCTAATAAGACCCCCAGAAAGGCCATCTAACTTTTAAATGTTTGTTAAAGTATTCAAGCTTTATTTGTTTAGCAAAATGAAAACGTCCATTAGTTATACAAATGTTCGTCAATACATAGCTATTAAGTTTAAGGTTAAAATTATTTTAGTTATTTTGATCAAAATTTTTCAGTATTACTTTATTGATTGTCGTTTTTACATGTCATTCTATACATCTGCCATTCTCTTTATTTTACAAGATAATTCAAAAAATTTTCAGTATTAATTGGTTTATATTAGTGATAGTTTTACATTAAGTTTAAAGTGTGGTTTGTATTACAGCGAAATTGTTGCATCGCGACCCATATTATCGTAGCTTCGGTTGGATTTTTGTGCTTTTCTGAGCCGTCAATCATCATTTGGGGCGGGGATTATTCAAATCAACAAATGATTTTCAGGGATTCGCATAACTCCCGCCCCCAAAGACGATTGACGGATCAGAAAAGCACAAAAATTTAACCGAAGTTACGATAATACGGACCGCGATACAACGAATTTCGCTGTAAAAGCCCAAAATTAGCGCCCTTAATTTTAAACCAAATTTTATTTACACGCAACAAAGGCAGGACGGCACGATATAATTAGGTAAGAGTATACCTCCTTTAGGGTTACGAGTGCCCAAATCTTCCATGACTACTAGCGTTGAAAGCTAGCGGTACCGTATCGTGCCATCTTTTCCTTAAGCGGGTAAAAAGGAGTTTTAAAGAGCACTTCTTTTATAGCTGCTTTACGTTATTATATAATTTCATTAAATCCTCGCTTCAGTTTATTCTTTGCACAAATATCACTGGAAACCGTCTCTCTTTAAACTTATAAAAGGTTTCTTTTAAATCTTTTTTAATATTAGCTTAATATGTTCAACAGCAGAGCTATCAATTTTAGCACCGTGTAGGATCAATATAAGACTTCATGTCCATCGTATTTTTAGTATCAGCACCCAAGTCGAAACTTGCTGTTTATCAGAATGCTATTTTCCTAGTGGAAAAGGTTTTTATTCTTTATAGAGGCTCCGTTTACACCAAGGTAGGCTGACCGTGACGCAAAGTTTTGATCATTGTTCGTTCTACTCCAACCCTGTCATTATTTTATGTGCAGTGCAAACATTCGGCTTGGGCATAATGTTTCCGCATTCCAAACCACGCCCCAGTGTGTTTCTCTTGAGTATTATTCCTTTGTTTCTCTTCATCTTTGTAAGACTTGCATCTTCACTTTGAGCGTAATGATTTCCCATTTCTGACCACGTGTCATCCTCTTGGGAATAAGATTCTTTGTTTGAGGCTCATCCATATTAACGTATCTTCTCAAGCGTTTCCAAGAAACAAAGAAATAAAACTCAAGGGAATGACACGTGATCTGAAACGGGAAAACGTTACACCCAAGGTAAAGAAGTCTATATATGGGATGTACCTTTTTCTCAAGGTTGCGCACTCAAATTTTTCAATAACAATTCCTCTTTAAATATAAATTTTACTGAATTTGCGTTTTTCAGTTGTGTGGCTAAAGTTTGGAAACACACGCAACCTTGAGGAAAAGGTACACAGTATTCCCCAGAGGATGATACGTGGTTTGAAATAGGAAAGCGTCACATCCGAGCTGAATGAAAAACAATAACTTCATTTCTCAGGCCGATCACAAACTATCCCTGACAGTTACACTGACGTCGGTAGGGAGATCAAAGAGAAAGTTTTTCCATGCTATTAGAGATTATTAGAGAATATTTCAGCGCTTATTGTTTACTGAAGATCATGTTGTAACTTTGTTAAGGACAGACTGTTCGGAATTACAAGCAGTGAGACTCACTTGAGACCATCTAATTTAATTCGTTTCTTGGCACTCGGTCCACTTTCTGCTTCGTTTAAGGTCTTTTTGAACTGCGTGACAAACGTGGTGAGTGCGGTGAACAGTTCTTCAGAATCTGTAGTTGGGGGCTCACCAAATCGCGCCTACAAAAAAAATCAGAAATTTTCACAGTATTCTTAAAAGACGTTACCAAAATAGAGGCAAAGGTGTAGGAGACAAAAGGATGTTTGAAGTAACTTACCAGTAGTTTACTATAAATATACTTCATCTCTTTGCATTTGTCGCACAACTCGTTTAGTTTCTCTTCATACTCTGCAACAAATGCCTGTAACATCTAGTTAAAGAAGATGAGTGACACTGACACAAAAGGTTAAAGCGAGTAAGCAGTATTAAGCCCATGATTTAGTTGAAACATATAAGAGTGCACAATAGATTTAGCTTTTACTAAATGACATAAAGCATGTTAGCTGGGGGGGGGGGGGTCACTCGTAAACAACTACTTTGAACAGGTAGCCACATTCACTACTTACATTGTAAAAACAGATGTCAATATGTGAGCACGTTTTTAGGGACTTCGTTCCCTTGCTCTTCAAAAAAAAGTCTCTTCTCTTGATCCTCCCCTCTTCATAAACACATATGCAACACCCAACAGGAAGGGGATTCACAAGCATCCTAGGATGCCCTAGATAATACATCCCTGCTTGTTAACAGTTAATTAAGGTTTATTGTGAAGTATGATCATTCAGGTGAGTGTAGTCTTGAACTACACTCACCCGGACAGACGTTTACACTTCACAATAAACTTCCACTCCTAGATTCAAACTATTTAGTTTAATAAGATTAAATGTGCATAAAACAGTCTACACATTGTTGTGTACAACATGAATGGCTATCAAGTAAAGGATACATCTACGTCTTTAACAAGCTTTACGTCTTGTGGTTCTGTTCGTTGATACTTCAAGAACAGTTCACCGCTATGCTTCATGATTTTTCCCAAGTCCTTCCTCATTACTGTGTGTAAGGAAAAAACATAAGTGCGTTGTCTGCCTTTCAGGCTTTTTCTTGGACTTCAATTTTTTGTTTGAGCATTTGATAACAAAAATCATGGTCTATGCAATGGTATACCACAAAGAATCCTGTTTAATTTGAAACCGTATTCCGTCGTGGAAACAGAATGAGAGGCCAGAGAAAAAAATGGACTTCAAAATATTTAGTATATCACAGTATTCCATTAGTAATTTTTGTACAAATGAAATGATTTATTACCTTCAACTTCGGCTGATAATCCTTTAATTGAGGCTGTGTCGAAGCAAAAATAGAAAGTTACAATGATTTACAAAATTGATAGGGCGGATTTCGTATAAGTGGGAAAACCTACGGCAAGTTAGTAGCCGTACAGTAATTTACCATAGCCAAATCTACGCGTTGTGACTGGATAATTTACATGAAAACAATGGGAAGCCATTTCAGTGTTACTGCATACCGTACCACGTACGTGCTGCAAGTCAGTAAAGTGCATCTCCCACTCATACGAAAATCACCCTATGAAAAGCGTGCGCGCTTGAAGACGATATTACTGTGACGTAGTCCTTTGGCCAGCAATCAATGTGGTTGCACATTTGCGCTTGGTGTGTATGCGTAAATCTTCTGTTGTTTTAATGATGTTTAATTGGAAATCTGTAAATGCTTTGTCATTCATGATCAATCAGAAAACATTCTTACCATCAGCAGCTTTAGGGATGACCTTAAGATCTTCTAAGAACAGCAGAGTATCAGGGCTCGTCCTTTGCAGTTCCGTCACTAAGAATTTGAGTAAGGTGTCTTTTTTATCTTTACCGCGGATATCTGCCATCTGATGAAGTAAAAAATTCATATTTCTTTGTTACGCAGAAGCCATAGCGCACCTTGTCCTTAAAACGCTTGGTCATGATTATCCAAGGCAACGTTTTTTTAAAATTCCGTTATGAAAGCAACCAAATGGCAACTATTAGCATCATTTTAGCCGCATCCTAGTCGCATCCTAGTCGCATCTAAGCTCGTGTAGACGACAAAATATGACAAGATTTTCCATCAAAAGTCTTCTCGTTCATAAACTAGCGTGCCAGCTTTTCAAAAAGGAGATATATCAAAGTAAACCCGTTCATTTAGTCGCTGTAGCAAGTAACGTGTCCTTTCGCATTCAAGTTTTAAAATCATTAGCATATTACTAACGTATCGGGACTATAATGGTTCCGCATATGAACGTTAAGTACTTGCGTTTTCAGAGCAGTTTTCATATGAATGGCACTTAACTGTAACGGTAACTACGCGTTGTGATTGGATGGTTCACATGAAAACAATGGGAAGCCATTTTAGTGTTAATTTTACTGTGTACGCGCGTAAATCAGTGTCGTACGTTTCCCCTTCTCATAGAAAAACCGCTCTATCACAGTGAATGTCGTACCGCGACCGTGTACTTTAATTTTGGACACGCGTACAAAAAACATCTGCCGTAAATAAGCTGTTTTATCGTTACCTTCGTTAATGTAGTAAGCCTGAAGCCATAGGCTCCACCGCGGTTAGTCCCACCATTGACGTAGTTCCCTATAGCCAGTACGTACTCCAGAATGACCTGAAACCTTTGACTACTGTATAATTGATGACAAGCTTCCAAGACATTCCCAACAGACTATAAAAGAATATTCACACATAAGAACAGGTGCATCAGCGATAATGCCATTGCTAATGCGCTCAGAAAGACCGTCGGTTCTTTTTAATCGTTTTTTTTTTAACTACAAGTAAAAAATCTAAGACAAAAGGAAGATTAACGATTTTGACGGAAATTTCATTTTAATAGATTCCGCGAGATGAGATTTCTTCGATATTTTCCAAACGTTAGTGATTTTAGTAAAGACCATACAACCAAAAGGTAACAGCACAAGCGCCTACTTTGTGTCCGAAGATGAAATTCAAGTTTTTATCAAAATGTAAACAGATTTTGCGCGCAGGGAAAAAATTAAAAGATATTCTCTAGTTTCTTAGAAGTTTTGCCTCGTGTGTTTATGATAGACTTACAGGAGCGAGCTCTTCATATTGACTAGGGAACTCCATAATAACCAGGAGCAGATCCAGTCTCTTGTCGAGATCTGGTATTTCACACAGCTACAATAACAAAAAGTACAACAAATTCAATAAAACAAGATATGACAACGAAAATCACAAATGGTGTGACGTCTTTCGAACATGGTCGAATTTAGACCAGATTTCGTATGACTGTGAAAAAGTCGTGGCATGGTCAGTGCCGTAAGCGTGCCTTGCCGCGACCGTGATGTTTTCTAGAATTTTGAAGTTCCTTGCCGCCCCTTGACCGTGTCCGCGCCGTGTTCGTGCCGCGACTTTTTCACAGTCATACGAAATCTGCTCTAATGCGATTTTGTAAACCATTCGTACTCAAATAACCACCAATTATGTTTACACGCGCAATTTTTGATTGCAGGTGAATCAGCTAGTATCGCAGAAAAAATCGCCAGTGTAAACCATGGGGCCTACAGAGAGAGAGAATTTCTCGTGAGTGAGAAACGATACGGCATATTTGTAGCGTACTATAGCCATACTGTTCCGTAACCGTAACTACGCGTTGTGATTAAATGAACCGAACGCCAGAACAACCGCACGTGCTTTAAGTCAGTACCGTACGTTTCCCACTCATACGAAAAAACACTTAACGTTGACTGGCTATTACCGACCTTGATCATGAACTGGTCTTCCTGTAGCAGGTTAGGGATGTCCTCTTCTTTGATATTCTTGTACATGTCATGTTCTTCCGGTGTCGGTAGAAATCTAAACGAGAAAACATCAAACACGTGACTCTCAGCTACAACAGGGCGCATTCGAAATCAAGTTCTAAGGCGTGTGACGTCATTATATTACCTTTTAAGGGCAATCACGTGGTCAATCGGTAACGCGCCTTCCTCTTCTTTGAATACACTCAACTTTTCGTCGATCTGCTTGGCAGTTAACTTAAATCCGCTCAAAAATATACCTATGAGATAAGCAGGGATGGGTTACCTGTGCCTGGTACCTGTAGTTGGAACCACTGAGCATGGACGCGCAATGTACAATGCGATTTAGAGGCAACAAGGATCCCCTGATTCAATGCGACGAATTCATACTTAGTCTATAAAATAGTCTCCCAAACAGAGATTGATAAAGAGTAGCAACTCCTGCGACATCCCGAATTTCTGTCCTCTAACACAGTGCAGGATAACAAGCTATTGTATATATGCAAAGTCCCCTTCAAAGTCGAAAATAAGAAATAACACTCTAACAGACTAGGACTCTAGGTTCATGGTATTGTCAGATGATAGCTTACCTAAGTTATGAGCTTTTTTGGGATCCAATAACATTTTTGCTGTGGGCTTGGAAGAGACTAAACACAACAAACGAATTATAATGAGCAATTATATCAAGGATAATATTTAGAAATTACTAGATATATAATAAGAAATAGTGCCAAGACTGAGATAGTTAGGTTCCTGAATCTAGTGACAATTGAGAGAACTGCCTCCTTTATGAGAGACTTGGAAACCTCGAATTTTGAGTCAGCTATAGTTATATGCAACAAGACCTGTCCAGCGATTAAAATGCTTTCAACCAGGAATATTCTGTGAGTCAAACTTTGTCCACTGAAGCAAAAACACTGTCCGACGTCAAAGCCTGTTCAATTGCTAGTATCAATAAGCTAATTTCTCTTGCTTGACAACATTTTCTTCGCGTTCAAACTAATGATATTTTCTTAAAATTTGGCAGCAATTATAAGACAGACAGAGCATCACACCTTGGGGTAATGCTTTTTCCTTTTCTTCCATGTGGAACATCTCTTCTAATGCTTCCAGATTCAGATTATTTGTTCTGTCTTGTGCACCAAGCCACAAGGACTGAGTAACCTGTAAAACAAGTTTAGCAAAACCTGTAAATCGGGTTAAGTAAGAGGGCAGTTCAAAAGTAGGCTTGTGCTTTCGTTCCGCGAACTTAAACAAGCAGAAAACAACAACAAAAACTGTACTCTCTCTCTCCGACGGAAAGAAACGAGCCTGAAAATAACATTTTCTCTTACCATTTGCAAAGGGACCTTGTTCCAAAAGAAAGGTCGTAGCTTCTTCTTCGGCTTTGGTACCTTCTTACTTGGTAATGCCGCGTCTAGCACCATACTGCCACCTCCTATGGGGGGTGGGGGTGGTGGAGCTGACCCACCCATGCCAGGTGGTGGTGGAGGCGGTGGTGGTGCTCCCCCAGGGGGAGGGGGTGGAGCTGGTGGTGCTGTACTGGTTGATTCGTCTTCTAGAAAAAAAAAATCAAAAATTGTGAAAGAAAAGGAGACAAGAGATTTAGAACATCAAGGAAACTTGTTTTCTGAAAATACGACCACTTGTCTTGATTTAAAGCCCCGTTACACTGTGCAATTTCCTCAGAAACTTTTCTTGTATCGTCGCTGCGAGACAATTGCTGGAGAATTGCATACTGTAACAGGGGTTGTCTTGCAATACTTTTCGTTGCGCGCAGTGTAGCTCGAAGTGAAACTCACATGAGCCGAACTCATTGAAAACAAAGGATAATAAGGCGGTCTTCTTTGATGTCATTTGTTTCGGCTCATGTGAAGTTCGATGTTTGACCTTGGCCTAAGTCTTTCGACCCGTCATAGCGCACCCAGTCCCTCAAATATCTGATGGAGGCTTTATTTAGAAGAGTTTTTAAAGTACCTTTTGAATCCTCATCTTTTGTCTGAACCTTCAGCAGTACAACTCCACTGTTATCAATTTCTTTATAGAACTCTTTCCTTTCCTGTACTGCCTTGTCTAACGTCTGACAACCCATCCCCCCTGCGTCGATCTCGTGGTGGAGCCTCTTAGCTGCATCAACTTCGTTACGATTATCCTGGTCCGAAGAGGTAACTGCTTGGGCTTCAGATATAGATTCTCCCGCGCAACCATCCGCTGGAAGATTTTTGATATTCACATTATCGTAACAGTCAAGACGAGGGTCTGTTTGGCCCGCGCTTCGGTTCGATGAGGGCTGCTGGTATAGGGGTGCGGCTGTCGAACTTGAATCGGAGTTTCTTGGAGTCTGGGACTCGAAAGTAGACGATGTTATGTCTACAGTATTATAAGGCGCGACCTGTGCAGCGGTTGCTGCGTAGCAATCTCTTTGGGAAGATAAAGTTTGATTATCAAGAGGACATTTGGGAATACTATTGTTAGCGATACTGGTAGTCCGTTGAGGTACCGCGGGAGGTATTCTAGAAGGGCGTGCATCATGCGTGGTCTGGCTCCCCCTGGATAACGATGGCGACGTGGGGGGTCTCGTTGGTAATGTGGCAATCGATTCGTATCCTTCGTCTATGGGAGTTATAGCAGGACTGGGCTGGCCGCTCCTACTCTTGATCGAAGACTGACAAGGTAGACTACCAGGGGGGGTTCCGCTTGGGCTCTCGAGGTCCTGAGAAGACTCGGATCGGCTTTTCAGTTGTCGCCTGAACGGGACAAGATAATTCGTTGTCACCTTAGTAAGTTACTCCTGATAACTAGACTATAATAGCTAAGCAACATGATATATCAAATCTACAGGTTAGTCGTTATCCAATCATGTTATTTTCCCTTTAGTATTATTACTGTCTTAACCAGTGGTAATCGAGAAGAATGTTAATATAGCCGAGTGTATCTGATTCTGAGGATTTCGAAAAGGGAAGCATACTCATGGTCCCGACTCCAATAATAGCCAACCAATCACTGTAGCACTGGTTTTTCCCGTGGAATACATCTTTTGACAAAGGTTTCTTGCATTACTTGAATTTGATTCTCATATTTCTATAGAATGTTAAAAATCCCAACAAAGTGTACAAATCTGTTTGCGATCAGAATCTCAGGTGTGCAGTTTTCTCGCAGACTTCGTTTGGCTTGTAGGACATAGCAACAGTAACTATGGAGTTTTAATTCGAGTACAAAGTCATATCCATTTGTTCTTATCAAAGAAACCCTTTGAATGCCGACATCACTGCTTGTCTTGAACTAACAGCGGGAAGAAAGGCAGCGCAAATTTACACGAAAATGTTTGACAATTGTTGGATAAAATTTAACCTAAAAGGCCATGAAAACGGACAAACTGCCAGATAAATGAGTGGAATTGTCAAAATTATCTTTGAAAAGCCACTGCTTGGGTCGGTAGGATATTCAAGTGAAAAACAACGAAAAACATGCAGTTTTACACCGACTTCATGAAAACTCCTCCTCCGCTGATCATGGTTCACTGTGGAAACGGTACTCGTATAAAACTCAAACAACAAGGAAATTTTCAAGATGAAAAGGTTTCCTGGGAAACACCTGTGATTTCAAAATGGATATGATTAAAAGAGAAATAAAATTTTTCAAACATCATTCTCACGCGTGAAATCCGTAAAGTTTCTATTTTAATTTGAATATGTCACGCGAAAGCATCAAACCTATTAAAGAGAAATAGTTGTCAAAATACGCTTTTAAGAATTTTTAAATGGTATTTGCGCTTGTGCATTATATTTTTTGTCACGTACATAAATTAATTATTCAGGTACTAAGCACCGTATTCCTCAGAGACGCATGCCTACTAGCTAAAACCACTCGACATCCAGAGACCAACGCAGGACTAAGTAAGTAAAAACATCAGACTTACCTTATTGAAAAATAATACATTTTGATTTTGCTCGGAGATAGGAAATAGACAACTTATTATCTATTACCACTCTAGAGAACTCATTGTAGCTCTTCAATCGTTCAGATATCAGGACAGAGAACGCCAAGTCGCACAAATTGAGTTCAGTAAAAGTGCGCTAAATGAGTCGGCCGTATGCTAATGTGTTCGTCAATACCGGAATGTAAGATCAATTTACATGTTATTAAGGACTACAAATCCCAGTGGAATTCTCTCTGTTTTACTTACATTGTCCAAGAGAGAAGACCAGTTTTCGCGTGCGTTTCCATGTTTGAAACAACCTCTTTGACTTTTTTCACCTGAAAATAAAGCAAAAACCACCAATTTAAGCATAGGTTCCACGTCCAACTGTTTAAGCAATCCCGATCCAACCTTAATTTCAGTTATTTTTCCGGCAATTTTTAGTCGGATCCCGAATTCGGCTCGTGAAAATAAGTCACACCCCGCCATACCTATTAAGGACCTTCTAAGCATAGTTTACATAGAATTTAATAACAGGGAATTTAGGCCACGGAAGAGGACTTGGGCTTCCTGTGAAATTTCCCAGTGCAATCGATGTGTATTAACATTTTACTATATACAGCTATTTCCAAAAAGGTGGTCATCGCCAAGCAACTTGGGGCTGCGTAAATATAATAATATCCTGTCACTAGATTAATATTAAGACATTCAGTGCTGCTGGCAGCCAAAAGAAGCCATTTTTAGCACTTTTAGTCACTGTCATTTGCATCATTTGTTCAGAAGATAGTCCTGGTATGACCTATCGCCTATCTCCTTTGGCGAGGACAATCTTTTTGGAAATAGCAGTATACCTATTTTAAGGTTAGCGTCACCAGTTCCAGCACAATCATAAAAATACACGTGATACCGAAGTGTAGTTTCATCTGCTTACCTGTACCGTGGCCTGGATGGGTGCGTTTACTACCGACAAGATTGACGTTAGCTGCTCTAGTTCCTAAAAAAGAGCGACACTAAATCGGCAAGAAATTCTTTGTCTTTTAAGGGTTCGGAATTCAAATGAAAGTGTTTTCTTAATGAACTGTATACTAATTCTTATGCCAAAACTCCTGGTTTTGGATTTCTATGAGTGCGCAAACCTTAAGAAAAAGGTCTCTGTCTTTTCTTTTGCTTTCTATTCTATTCTATTCTTTTTTCTTTTCTTTTTTTTTCTTTTCTTTTCATTTCTCTTCTCTTCTCTTTTCTTTCTTTTTCTTCCTTTCTCGCTGCATTTTTTTGGCATCCATGAAAATGGCTGGTCCACGAGATTACACTAGCAACATGAAAGAGCTTCTATAAGACTGAACTTTCAAATTTCTAGCAAAACGTACTCTTTGTAGAGTCTTGACTATGTCTTTGATGTACTTCTCTTGTTCTTGGACTGTACTTGTAAAAACTGCAATACAAACAAGAACGTTGTACATGCTTTGCTCAAACAACTGGCAACACTTCACCAGTTCATCCTTTTCGCATGAATCCAACCCGTCCGGCTGGCCTGGCTCTGTAGGCCACTTCATGGAAATTTTGAAAAATGCACAATTCAGTTCAGCATGTTTAAGTTGATTTTCTTTAAGAATACTTCGTCTAGTTGTTCAAAGAAAAATGATAATCGATCCGAAGAACATGTGCGAACGCGCGCATCATTTAAAAACAAACAATCGTTCGTGTAAACGCGCGCGCGCCCTCTACTAATCAAAATTCGAAGCTCGCGCTTAAGAGTTTATCCTTTTCCTTTTGCGCTGTAACGTTTCTAGGGGTGTTCCCTTGGTTACCAATAATATTTTCTAAACTACAGACCCACCTTGATCTTGAAGAGAAGGAGCACGTGATCTACGCGCTGACATATGGGAACCCTCTTCGATTGCCTTCGATAAAAAAAAAACAATAATTATGTTTGCTTCATTGTGTACACAATGTTTGGCCCATGTTTCAGCAGGCAATAATACAGTTCGAATATTCTAGGTCGACCGCTGTGATTCCCAAGTTAATTCTTTAAAATGAGAGAATTGCAGGCATTTGTTTTTCTAGTTTTATCAATAAGTTCTTTCCACAGTATAGCTATTCTCAGAATGGAAAAGTAGGGCGGTTTAACCTCGAAATGAAGCTTTTTTTGTCACCCGAGTGAAAAAGACGGAAGTTTATTATCACTAATCTCTGGATTTAAAATAAATATTTTGTTTTACTCACGGCCACCCATTCGTCTCTTTCTCTTGTTTCTGCTTGCGTATCTTTGGCCATGACACGAAAACTATAGGTAAAAAAAAAAGACCACTGTTTTCTAAGACTGTGAAAATTACGTTACACGGCACGGCACGGACTATCGTTAAACCAATCAAAGGACGAAAAAATTCACCAATTATACGTAACATCTGCACAACAAGCTTTTCTCAGCCAGAAGCATTAAATTAGACAATGCTCCTAACAATTTTCTAATTAGACAAGTTGCCAAGTGTACTTGGCAACTTGGCAACTTGTCTCCCAGTTTTGATGTAGCGCTTGCACAATCCATGAGAGAAACAGAATCGAGACACAGCTACATGTAGTACCCATCCCGCGCGAGAGTTGCAATAAACACCGCCTACAAGTACACCTATTTCAAAAAACGTTGTCACAGCCAAAACCAACAAGCGACAAGACCGAGACCAAAAGCAAACGTCTGTGGTCAGGATATTAGCTGAGATTTTTTGGTCACACATTTGAATTTGGGAAAGAATAGGAGCCTGCCATTGTAAAAGACTATAATGACTGCATCTAAATGGATGAATTACTGAATTTCTGCATCGCGGGACTTTTTGTGTGACGTGTTGCTTTTGGCTGTGACAACGTTTTTTAAAACAGGTGTAAATTCCGTTCTTTGATATAACTTAGAAAAAACTCTGCATCATAAAATTTTTCATAAATTATATAAATCACAAATTTAATTTTCTCGTTCATATTTTAAATTGAATCATCGCATACACATATTCTTGATGTTGTGGCAGATTTGTATCTTGGTAAAATTTTTTCCATTCGACAAGGTTACCACGGAAACCAACCTGTACTCTTTTTTGCTTGTCGTTATGATGAACCCATTGTGTTCAACCTTCTTTACATCAGCTTGTCCTGGACCAAGTTTGATGATGTTCAAAGCGGGCTTGAAAAATAAATAAAAAACCCGGAAAAATTAGGTTCTTGATTTACAATTATATGATTTCCCAAAAGTTAAAAAGCAAATTTGTGAAGTTCCATGACTAAAGCATACCTGATTCTCTTCACCCACTTTAAAGTAGGATAACTCCCCTGACTGTACACGTAACCATCGCCTAGCAAAGCATGAAAAGCAAAGGCAGAAAATAAAATGCATGAAAGATTGAAAGATGAGAAGTTGGAAGGGAAACCAAAGAATGGGAAATGAAAGGTTGGGAGGAATATGGATTGAGGAGTAAAAAAGAAAAGAGAAAAATACAAAACGAGTAAAAAATTTTTTACAACCATCACTCCCTGTGAGAGGCTCTTCCATGAGGTTCACTCCACACACACTACCTCTACATTTAATATTTACAGTACACAACACTCAGCTCACATGATGATTTTTTAGGGAAGGAAAACCGGAGAACCTGGAGAAAAACCCTCGTGGCAAGGGAGAGAACAACACATCTAACAAACTCTACTCACATGTGGCATCCACAGGGCTCCAGCCCACCTACCCAACCCGTTGGACTCACAGCAGTGAGTAGAGGCAATATGCAATAACAGCATATGCCACCCATGCCACCCATGTAATAATAATAACACACAAAGAACAGGAAGGGAACAAAAAGAATGAATAGGAAAAAGGAAGGGAATGGAATAAAAGGTACAGAAAAGGAGAAGAAAAGAAGAAAGAAAGGAAAAGAGACCCAAAGGGACTGGTCAAATATAAGGAGTAGTTACTGGACAATAATACATGGGGTATGAAATTTTCTTTATAACATTTTGATGGGGTATGGAAATATTTTTAAAAGAAATATTTCAAAACTTTATTTAATTTTGTGGACAAAATGACTGGGTATGGAATTTATCCTGATTTTTGAGACAGGGTTTGAAATAAATTTGTTTTTTGTCCAGCCCAGTACTCCCTGTATATAATGGCAGGTCCCTAAAACAGCTTTTACCTCAGCCTGGATAGCTGCTATCCCAGGATAGGGGGTGGAGAGAGCCACCATGCAGGATAATCTTACCTAGGCCACATTAAAAATGCTGCACTATGTCCTTTCTTCTCAACTTGTCCTTCTTTGATGATCTTCTTATCCCCAAAAACAGGAGCCTCAAAGACACCTGATGAAGAAATGCCAAAATAATGTCTTGTAGAGCCACTGTGTGACAGAGCAATAAAACATGCATTCATGATGTATTTGTGTTTCTTCAAGCTAATTTTCTCAGAATCTTTTCTGAGAAAAATAGCTTGAAGAAACAAAAATACATCATGAATCATTTTACCAAGCACAATAAATATCTAATACTTAATAAAACATGCAGTTTACACTCACCATCAGGCTCGTCATCCTTGTTTTGATGTGTGATTGATTCCAGCAATGTACATATCTGAAGATGAAGAGATTATGAAGTTATGCAGATGCAGATCCAGGATTTCTTGACGGGATGCACTGCTTATGATGGACTCAAGCACCAAAAGTAAATACCAGTAATATTAAATCTATAATTGACTGTAAATAGCTCATTTCAGTTGGGGTGCACACCCCCTTTACCCCTCCCCTGCTACGTAAGATCTAGAATGGAAACCATTAGTGTCTATGCATACAGTATGCACAGATATTGTGAACAAGTTGAACTGGAAAAACAACTGTTAATTCTGTTAGTTTTCCATTCAGTTTTATGGTGCAACTTCTGCACATCCACACACACCCCTATAGACACCTATTTCAAAAAAGGTTGTCAGTTGGTGATCTGAAATCTGAAATCTAGACCAAGAGGAATTGAGGGCATGAGCTGTGAATTTCTTTTTAAATTAACTTTACTTTCTAATTCAGTTTTATCTTTTATTAGTTTGAAATCAGTAAATAACTTAATACAACACCACCTATAAGCAATGACCTGCACTGGCAAATTGTTTGGCTCAGATTTCAGATCACCGACTGACAACCTTTTTTGAAATGGGGTAGGTATATATGTACTGTACAATTTTTGCCAAAAGGGCTTATTACCTTATTCTTTTCTTCTGTGGTGTCCGCATCCAACTCATAATCATGATAATCTTCAAAATAGATATAAAACCTAACACCATCCTGTATGGAAAAACATCATATATATATGTATACATACATAATTATACAGTTTACACCATGTAAATTTAAATCCCAGAATAATAAAATTTTTACAGTTAATTTCACATAACTGGGTTGTGATGTTTGTTGGGAGGTTCCGAAGTACATAACTGAAACTTTGCAAGTTAGTTAGTCTACCTACTTATAAACTTCAAAACAAAGTTCCCAACTTGCCCACTGTGGAAGGTCAGAACTTCACCCTTTTGCCAAATAATATGAAGTATGAAAAAAATATTTGACACTTATAAGCATTTCTAATCAACTGAGATTAATAAAATTAAAATATTTTGTAATTCAGTAAAGATGATGTTTCTGACCTTCTGCCCCAGGCAAGTTGGGAACTTTGTTTTGCACTTTGCAAGTAGACAAAGGTAATTGCCAAATGACGTGCGAACTTTGTAATGTACTTTGGAATTTCCCAGTGAATTTTGCAACCCACATGGGCAAAGTTATGTGAAATTAACTGAAAATTGCTAAGAAACTAAATGTAGATTAGATAAGGTTAGTAATAATCCTAATCCTTTAAGAGTAAAAAATATAGCAGCAGGCAATTTTAATAGTTCTGCTGGTGATTCATTGATCCAAAAATGGCTCTTGAAAAATCAAGCCTTGAGGAAAAACCTACAAAATATAGTATCAAACTGATAAGTTATTTTCAACCCTGGCTTTAGGAATGGCACAAGGTGTCCAAAAAAGTATCCAAAATAAAGGAGATTTACTCTAATTGTATAGCAATACTTCATGTGACATACAAGCCTTTGTTATTCATATGCCAACCAGAGATTGAATGCAGTGTCAAAACCAAGCAACTTGTTAAGAGCTTTTGTGAAAATGGTTGGCATATTATTTCACAAAGGTTAAATTAGTAAAATGAAGTATTGCTGTTGCTGATAATCAATCCTTGCTTTATTTTTAATAATTTACAGCATGCCTTGTCATCAGACTTCTTCTTATACTACAATTGAGAGTATTCATTTACATATAGGATAATTACAATTCCATTATCATGACATCAGACCAATTGTCTGGCATGATTATGAGAACACTTACCTCACTATCAAACCCTCTAATTTGTGAAAAATTAAACTTTTTGCCTCTACTTCCTTTCTGAATGGTACACAAGACTTTTTCTTGGAAGTCAAACTAAATCAAATGCACAGTACAAAACAAAGCTTTATCTTTGAGTGCTAAATACAATACAACAAACATATAAATAAAAAAACAAAGAAATATAAGAGAAAAATAAAGCTAAGACAATAAAACTGACCTCCACTTGTGATTTAAATTTTAGATCACAAGTGAAGGTCAGTTTCATTGTCTTAGCTTGTAGTAACAAAATAGTTCATGTTTTAAGCAAGTCCCTGTCCAGTAATTAGACAGGAAATAAAAGTTTCCATACCTGTAAAATCCTACGAGAGCATGATGCTCTATTTTTTGTGTACTTGTAAACTCCAAAGTTGAAAATTGTCTCTTCTCCGACTATGTCTTGGTAACTTGAGCTACTAACTCCAAGCTCTTCTGCTTGTTTCATAGCTTCTTCGATACTCATTCTCCCCTCCTTTGGAGCAAATGGAAAGCAGGGAAGGAAAATGCTAGCCATCCTGACTTAAAACTGATTTCAAGTTGCTAAACAAAAATGTCTATTTTCACTCTTATTTCTCAATGCAAATGTGTTTACAGTTTAAATTTTTGACCTAGTAATGGATATCAATTACAACAATGAATTTACTAGAACACGTAAAGGCAAAACTTGTCAATAATTTACATCATGAAATCAGCTGCATGTTCATGTTCATGATCATGAATCTTGCAAAACTCATTTTTTTATATAGGTTTGTTTATTAATTAGATAATCAAGAGATGATTTAAGAAAAGCCACTTTAGATGTCAGTTATTTTCTCATACCTTAACTGAGTTGAGTAGCTGGATTCTTTGTACATCCCCTTCCTTTTGATCCTTGTTGAAAAACAAAACTAATCATTAAAGCCAGTTAATGAGTATTATATACACTGTAGAGAAAACTACAGTAATTTTTGGCTGAGAAGGTCAAAGACAATCCATTAAATCCTCTGTTGTGTAATTGTACCTCATCGTAGATATAATAGAATTTTGCCCTTGAAGACATATTCAAGAACTGACTTCGTATAAAAGCTTTAAAGTTCAAGGTCTCCAGTGTACATGGTCTTATATCTTTATGCATCAACATTAACCTCAGTGCCAAATATCACATTTACAGTGTTATGTATCACATTTTGATTAATATTCAATCCAATAGCTTGTATTCAAAGGAAGTGATCACAGAGGAAGTGACTTCCTGGGTATCATGTTTACTGAAGCATGCTGAAGTAGCTAACTTCAATCCTGGAGAGTATTAATGGATTACCACATTATTCACTGATTGGAACATGAATTTGCAGATACATGGTGAATTCTTAGAAACTATTAGCAATAAATCCAAAATGCATCAACCATATCTTATGGTTCATATATAGCAGTAATCTAATTATTTATTTATATTACAAGAACTGTTATTACAAAATTTGGTACAGACAAGTAACAAATTGATAGGGGACATTCTTAAAATACTAACATAGGAATTTTATTTCAATGCATATACTACCTATCAATATATTTGATTACTAATTTAGCCAGTTGATGGAGCACTTGAACTGCCTGTTTATGCTTAGTGCCAGACCTTCTGCCATACAATGTACTTATATAAACATTACTGCGTTGTCATTGCACAAGGCATGAGGTCGTATCACATACTTTATATGCATGGAAGATTTGCATTCATTATACTGAATGAAAATTCAATTAATTCATTCTCGTGTGTAGTATTCTTGTTCTTAAGGTACTGTAACCCAAGTGTTAACAGTTCGAAGGCGCGAGAGGCCACAATATCTATTACAGATATTCAAACCAAACCGGAAATCGTATGTAACTTACAGTTCTTGCCCAAGTTTTACAAATGATGAATGAAAAAAATAATAAGAATTTTACATAAAATTAAGGATTCATAGTGAGCTAAACTGTGGCTTAGGATTATTCCTGCGCGAGAACAGAAATTAAAGAGGATGGTCTTTGGTCTTAGCAGATTTATACACGGATCAATAATTCTGATTTGTTAAACTTTTTACACTTCTCTCCTGTACGAAAAACATCGCCAAAACTTAACTTACCTGGGATCTTAATGGGTCGATCTCCTCAGCAAATGAATCCGGTCGTTTAAGTATATCTATACTTTTATGTTTCTTCTTGGTGTGCCTCAGGGAGCCAAAAAACGACTTCTTTTTCTGCAGTGAACCAAGGCTTGCAGTTGAACCAGTGCCATACTCTTCATCCAAAACGCTCGAACTCTGGTGATGTTTTCCTGACGAAGTTTTGGGAGATTCAGTATTTTTCACGTTGGTACTTAATTTCTCACTCATGGTGAGACTGTTTTGAATAATACTGGTGCGATCGCTAGCTTTGAACGTGGTAAATGGGAGGTCATTCAAGTGTATTTATAAACGTGATTTTATCATGTGGACTATTTTAGAATCCACACTAGCATTGTGGGTACAAAAATCTCCCCTCAGGGGTCCTCACAGTATCTAGAAACAGGTAAATTTTTTTAAAATATTCGATAAAAGTTACCATAGAAGAACTTTTTTTAAATCTCTGAATTATTCATTGAAGTGTAAATAATGAATATGTATAATAGGAATTAGGAAAAGATTCCTAGAAATAAAGCTCGTGAAAGTTTAAAGATAAGGCTAACGTCCCCACCCCTCTAAGGTGTCAGTGTTTTCAAAATGGCGGCCACGGGAAGCTCTTCAACAACAGAGGGATTTTCTCGTTTACCTGACGAAATATGTAGCATGATATTCAGTTATTTACACCCGATAGACGATAATTTATTGAGATTAGCATCTGTTTGTCGAAGATGGAGAGATATTATTTACAATACGTCGTTGTTGTGGCAAACTGTGTCTACAAACCCCTTCGGGTCAAAACGACTTTCAAACGCTTTGTTTTCGAGACAGGAAAACGAACAATACGAGCTTGAAATGGCTCTAAAAGTGGTCAAGATACTTCGTCGTTTTGGTCATTTCATTCTACGTCTTAATACTAAGTGTATCAGAGAAGAAAGCTTGAAAAGTGCTGCCATGTTTAGTGCTCTTGGAGAGCTAAAGTACCTCAAGGCAATCAAGATTGATTTGCCCTGTGAGAGTGAACTTCTCTCTTCATTGTCAAGCAGCTCGCATTTAGAGGAATTTTCAGCGAGAGGTGTACAGTTTAGGCATCATGAAAGACACTTTACTCGAATTCCTGAGGAAATCCTCCTCAAGTTTGCAGACCAATTTCCTAATCTACACAGACTGGAACTTTGTGATTGCTATCTTTCTTTTGAGTCCATAGCTTCAGCACTAGTCAAATTAAAACATTTGGCTGAAATAAAAATCAAGTTTCGACTAGAGGGGGGTTATTGTAATCCTGGTGTGGACAGTGCTTTTATTCGGAGCTATCGGCGTGTGGAGGCAGGGAAGTTCCTGACTAGCTTGGCACAGTCAGAGTTTGCAAGTAAAATAACAGTTATCAATCTTGAGGATGTCTTACTAAATGGTAAAGAGATCAAGACTTTTATGAAGTGCTTTACCTCACTAAGGAAATTCAAACTGGAAACCTTTGTGAGTATTTTTCAATTATTTTTTCATTCTTAATATACAGTTGTTGTAGGGGTGTATAGATCCAACACATGCAGTGTCTGAATTTTAATTTTGATTTTAAAAGTGTTGGTGCATGTGTGCATACAGGCAAAGGGGAAGGGGAGTTTCTATTGAAGGAAGATGGCTATTAACAAAAGTACCAATACAATGTAGTATGATTTACCAAAAGTACAAAGTAAAAATGGCCAGCCAACCACAACCAACCAATGTAAATAAGCAAATTGATAAATAAATATTAAATAAACAAACAAACAAATAGATAGATAGGTAGCTAGATATCTAAATAAATTCAATAGACCTTTCCCAAATTCACATGGACGATCACAAAACAATGGTTTCAAGTTGAGGTTGGCCTTGGTAAATAAAAAAATCAAGTTCAGTCTCAACTTGGAACCATTGTTTAATGATCATCTAAGCAAATTTGGGAAAGGTCTGGACATTTATTCCAAGAGTGTGACACTTGACAATCATTTACCTTTGTGGTGAGAATGAGGAATCCCCATGTTAGTCGGTTGTCTTGGCTGCCAGTCCCCCCCTGAAATTAGGAGCAGAATGAAATCACCAATGCATGTTCAATATACCGTATTTACTCGATTAGATGCCACGGCATTTATCAAATTTTTCACAACTCTGCTGCGGCGTTTATTCAGGGGCGGCATTTATTTGAGGGCAGTGTTTATTTCAAAATCACTTTATTCAAACAAGATTTCACAATAATTACCCATAGCAAATACCATACAATCATAAGAATGTGAACTGAAACAAATTTTAAAAAAGAATGTTATTTCTTGTCTAGTTTTTGCTTGTTAGTGCATATCATCGCAACCAATCTCCCTCTACCAAGCAAACCAATGGCAGCACAGACAGTGACCAAGGAAAATAGACCAAGGAAAATAGACCAAGGAAAATAGAGGGACTGCTCACAGTCTATATCATGCATGCAAATAAACACCACACTATAGATGCAGCATCTATTCGGGGGCAGCGTTTATTGGTGTTTTCAGTCTCAGCTGCAGCATTTATTTGAGGGCAACGTTTATTTGAGGGCAGCATCTAATCGAGTAAATATGGTATACTTTGATAAAACATTGATGGGGATACCATAAACTTACTTAATAATAATAATAATGATGATGATAATAATAATAATGATAATAATGATAGAAACTCATTTTATTATTTTTTATGTTTACAATTATAAATCTCGCTACAGATAGGCAATTTACAACTGGCTACTTGAAAAGAAAATACACACAAAAAATGAAATAAGGATATATATATATACTGTATATCTATGAGATGGATAAGATAGGAAAACACTTGAAAAAGGAAGATTAAAATTTCATCAAATCAGGATTGTTCCAGGCTTTATTCCTACAACAAAATATGTAGTAAGTTGATCTGATGGCTATATTCATCATTTTCTTAAGTATGTATTTTTGGTGTTTTTTGTGGAAGCCTATGTTGTCAAACATTTCTATAAGGGAAGAACATTCATTACAGAAAATACTGAGAGAACTGATAGACAAGTTTACAAATTTAACCGATTTAAAAATTACTTTTTGATAATGATAATAATAACTTATTTCTTAAAAAATCCATAAATCACTTAAATAATTCTCATGCTTTTACAGTGGAGGATAAAATACATAACAAAATGATAAAAATCATACATACTAACTTATTCAAATTTCAATCTTCATGATTTTTGTAAAACACTTTAACATGCTTGTAGAATATTTTAATTGCCCTATGGTCTACAGCCTTTTAGACATAAAAGAAAAGAAAAGCCAGGTTTGACTCAAAGTCTGTAATTTACATTTGGCTCAATAGACATTATATTACTTAGTCTTTATCTTTTGTCATACATTGAAGCATCCTGTCTTGGTATTGATTTCTGTAAACAAATTCAGCTGTACAATCTTCTTCTCAGCTCAACTAACATTTATACCAAGAAAATTCAACACTATTCAAGTTTAAGATGAAGTTTAGAATAGAGGCTTGATACTGACTCTGTCATTATAAGATTAAGAAAGAAAAATTGATATGTATATGACAAGCTGGTGATGCATGACCACATTAGTGCATGACCACATTAGCTATAGTTCTTCAGTCCAGATATCTCCACAGTTCCTGTTTGTCAGTACCAAAGTTTCCACAAGGGTAATTCCAAATTGTCTGAGAATGTAATTCTTTCATTCATACATTTTTTTACAGATTGAAGACATGTTTGATTCAACCTGTATTGACATTGAATCAAGTTCTTTGGAGGATCTTAAAATCTGGGATGTTGCCAATGTTCGATCAGTCAACATGGTGCTACCAAACCTCAAAAAGCTCTTCATTTCAGACTTACATTTAGATTCTTTGCACATTTGTGCACCAAACCTAGAGAACCTTCTTCTTGGACCATTACGGTCTTTTGATGAACACCTTGACCTTTTTAGTCTAGAAACGGGGAATCTTTCGACACTTGAAGTCACTGATATCGGACAGCAGAACAGCATTAACATGGACACCCTTGTCTTACTGCTGAACAAGAACCCAAAACTGAAACATCTCATCATTGAAGCAGGTTTTACGACTAACCTAAACCTGACTCAAGAACTTTGCCCTTCCTTGGTGGAACTAACAATCTCAGGTTCTGTGAACAATGTCAGAGCATCAGGGGATAATTTAAAGAGATTTGAAATCACAGGAGATTATATTGATCCTGACTGGGATGCAAGGCAAACAGTGTACTTGAGTGCTAAAGAATGTGACTTGGTTGATGTTTGTAGGATACCAAATCTTGGCTTAGTATATCTAGATTGCCCCAAACTAAACCTTGTTTTTATTAGTGATTGTGATTACAAATATTCCAGGGCATCTGCATTGACAACCATGGTCTTATCTGAAGGGACAACAATACAGACCTTAAGCATTGACAATCTTTGTGCTTTTGACATACAAAGCATGGGCAAGAACAAAATTGGCAGGCTTAAGGTGCAGAATTCCTCATTGAAGAGTTTCCTCCCAATTGAGCTGGAACTGAGGTCATTAGAGATCACAAAATGTTTGAATTTAAGAACTTTGAATTTAAATAGTGCTTCACTTGAAGAGATTTCTATATCAGGCTGCAGCTCTCTAGAACACATTTCTTTTAAATGTCCTTCTCTCTGGAGGTTAAAATTAGCTGATAATTGTGCCTTAACTGAAAAGGGTGAGAATTTTCATACGATGATACAGGAAATTAAGAAAGATTGTCCAAATGTTGAAATTGTGCATCAAGCTTAGGCTTTAGTTAGAACACTGTGTTTTCTAAAAAATCTTTTTCAGCTAGTGAGAGAATACTTTCTTACCATAACAGAATGTTTTTGGTAAAATTTAGCTAGAATCTCGGACAATAACTAGAGTTCTGTTATTCCTAGTTCTTTACCTATGAAGTTATCAATTGTTGGATTGGATTTTAAAATATATTTAGACCCTTGCAGCAATTCCCAAAAACGTTTGACAATTTCAAGACAAAATTATAAATATTCTAGTTTTTGTCCTCAAAGAAGAACTGCATTATATGAAATGGTGCACAAGATTGTTTAAAACATCTTGGTGGCAGCCATTCCCCCATCCCACCCCCACAAGTCCCTTAAAATGTCCAATTTCCCCACTTACATGTTGGTAGATTACATTAGTGATGGTGTTAACAAAGAAAAAGTTTTTTTAAAAATAGCCCTGTTTCATATTCCATAAAACTACCATTTGTAATGACCACAGACAGTACAGAGTTAGCCTCATTTATAAGTAAGTTATTCACAGATACCAGTGAAAGTCTATGGAATTTAAAAGTGTTTGTATTGTAGTTCAAGTTGTACATTCTTTGTATTGCCATTAGTATTTGTGAATTATTTGTTCTTAAAAAGGCTAAGGATTACAGTGGTAATTGTGGAATGTGAAACAGGACTATTCTCAAAGACATGTTGCAAGAGATATGTTAAAGGTTCAGTATTTGTTTTCAAAAGTTTTCAAAACTGTGATTTTACAATCCTGCATCTTTGCATATTAGGCCCGGTTCAGACGTCGAACTTTCCATGAGCCGAACTCATTGAAAACAATGGATAATTAGGCAGTCTTCTTTGATGTAATTAGGTTCGG
>WUAP02153897.1:0-10574 GCA_015163945.2 Stichodactyla helianthus
TTTTATAAAATTTTTCAATGTTATTTTTATCATATGTTGTCGTTTAGTAGGGAGGAATGTTTTTTTGGGGGGGGGGGGGGGGGGGGGGGGGGGGGGGGGCAGGCAGAGGAATTAATAAGGGGTTGATCAACTAAATTTTGCTTAAGGCAACCAAAAGGGTTGGGTCATCTTTGATTTACTGTAGTAATAATACAATAACCAATAAAAGGAAATTTGTAACACCGTGAAAAAAAGAAGAAAAATATACTTAACTTTACTTTATATATATTTTTCTTTTTTTTCTTCTTATTTTCACTTTCCTTTTATTGGTTATTGTATTGATTACACACTGACGCAGCCTATACTAGTTTACTCGCTAGTTTCCATTTGTAGTAATAATAACTGGGGGGTAGGGGTTTATCAATTGCATAAGTGGGTCATATTTGTGAAACAAAGCTTAAACATTTCCATGCCATTATGCTAATGGCTGTGATGTCAGAGGAGTAATTTACCTTTATTTGTTGTTCCTTGTGATTGGAAACATGGGCTTCTATGTGAAAACAAATTTGCAATGGTTTCTATAAGAGCCTTGGGTAAAGTAATGATGTTTTTTAATATCAATTTACCTTAATAGCAACTATGTTTTGTATGTTAAATGATGACTTCTGCCACAGTCATGAGCATATGAAAGGAATAAACCATTGTAACTTAAAAATGAAGCACTTAAACTATGAAACTTTTAGGGTCATATAACAGCTGACCCCATGTAGAATCAATACTTAGAATGTGGTCAGAAGGGTTAGGCACCTAAACTGTTTATAAATATTAAATGAACCTTTTAAAAGTTATGAAATGTAATTGGTTTGATGAAATATCAGGATTTTTCGAGTTTCTAAAACTTGTGAAGATAATATTTTTATCCTTCACATATGAGATCACTGTTGCCATGACTACCAGTATCCATCAACCAATCACAAAGGGCCTTAAAATTCTACTTTGATTCTGGATATGTCATTAATATCTATAAAATAAACAATATGTACATGGCTTCCTGGAGTTATGAATTTTATCTTTCTTCTCATGTTGAATATCTCACACTTGAAGATAAATTCCATATCTCAGCATGCTTTAATCTTGTTCTTTGCCACTAAATATCAAGATTCTTTCTTTTCAAGGCTTATTCCAAGTCTGACGCTGAAGATGGCATCAAATTCATGCAGGAAATGATTGAGTTAGCCAAGCTGCGCAATGATGATGGAGGTATATTGACCAATAATTCACATTATTCTCAAGGTTGTACACTTATCTAAATCCAAGGAATTATTTGACAAGTATTAAGACCAAAACAGGAGTTTTATGAAGAAAATTCTAATACAGTTGTATGGAATTAATTGTTTAATGAATTCAAAACAATTATTATCCTTCTATTTTAATGTTTATTTTGCTTCTCAATTTTATGTAATTTCATTTTGTGACCCATCACATTTGAATGCACATGCAACTGGCTGGGGAAAAAAAGGTCCATTGGAAATTTGAAATTCCATTTACAGCCATTTCATAAACGGCATTACTTTTGACTGCCTACCATTGGAAAAGTCCATGCCAATGTTTTTGAATCACAATATTTTAAACTGAAATTTAATGCTGAACTCAAATCTGAAAAGAAAAAAAGGGGTGTCTTGAAGTGGTTTTCAAGATATCCATGTTTTTATGTGTGTACCTACAAAATTTTGAAGGAAAGGAAGCGAAACCACCATCCCAAGAAGAACATTTACAGTGTGAACATTTGAAAATATTGGGTAATTGCTTTTCACAAGAAAGGTAATTAATACAATAATTTACAAGTATAAATAAAAATATTGGCAAAATGATTATAAATCTAGTTAAAATGAATTTTTAATTCAACTTACAATTGATAATTCTTGACTAAAAGGAGTGCCAAAAATGTCTTTTCTATGAGTAAAACCCATGCCATTTTTCTCAAACTTTATCAAAAATTTCTTTTCCACAGTCTTTCCAAAAATCAATAAAAAATACATAGAGACCTGTGCAAAACTTGAGGGCTTAGCCCTGTTGAAGTTCAAAACTAGTATGGTTCCCTATTAAAATTCTGAAGGAAATTCAGCAGTTTTGAGTCAAATTTTGTGTGCACACAGAAATTAAACGTTCAATAGTAGGCAGTCACCTTAATTCTCATTCTTAAGACACTGCTCATTCTGGCGGTAAATCTCACTGGGAGGAATTTGTGTCAACTTGTTCTTGATAATTCAGCTTGCTGCTTGTCATTTTTCTTATATCTATTTCTTAGTAATGTGTAAATTTGTATGTGAGTGTCAGTCTGATATAATTCTTGAATGAAATGTTGATTGTCCCAAATTTTAATGTATTTACTAGCTAGGCATCTTGTTAGTGTGTATTAATCCTCATTATGAAATCCTTGTTTTGTTTATTCTGCAGGTGCCAGTGCTAATCCACGTGTCGTACAGCTTATGTCTCCTCCATATAATGGCAGTATAGTTCTAAATGCTGGTCCTGCCCAGTTTGGTCTTGACCTGTCTAAAGGAGATGTAGGGGTGAGTTGTATAAATGTCACTAGATTACGACTTCAACACGGTTTAATCGTGGACACTAATGATTGGTATCGATTGCGGATATCTACAACTGAAGGCTCACAAAATATTAATATTCATAACTTGAGGCACTTATGATTGGTCAAAACCCTAATCTAAATCATAAGGCATGCTTTGCACTCTTGTGACTGTGTTTAATAACAAGTCTTCGCTAGTTTTCGTTAATGAAACCTACACATTTAATTATTCAAACCTTATTCAAACTTCAGTGCATCGCAGAAAAAAAAGGGGAAGTTAAATCTCTACTGAACTGGGGTTCAAATTGATCTGTTAACCTGATGCTACACGGCACGATTTTAGGCCCTGTTATACACGTTGAAATCTGAAACTTGTGTTGATTGCTATTGCGAGACAAATTTCACAATGCATTGCACTGTGTAACGTGGTCATTTAGCTTAAACTTTTTTGAATCTCTGTTGTGATAAAGTTTAACGAAAAGTAGAACTGCTTTTTACTTGTGCAACAGAAAATTTCAGGAAAAAATTTCCCTTCTAGAAAGTGATTGACACAAGTTTTCAGATAAAAGTTTCCACATGTAACAGCGCCTTTACAGCGACGATTTCTCACACAATGATATGCCATGTAACATACCACATGTACTGATTTTTATGCACAATTTCAGCTTCGAAAATATGTTGTGAGTTTGTTTTTATTTTAAGGCATACACTTGCAATGGAAAATAGCGAATCCGAAGTCCTATTTTCGTCTTTGAAAATCTCATGTAACATCAGCTTCAGCAATCAGTGAAATGATTAAACCCTCTATGCACCAGCAATTGTTAAATCAAAGAAAATTATGGTAATATAATTGAAAGGGTTCTAGTAACACAATAACTTAGAAACTTTCATTAAAGTGATGTTTAACTACTGGGGATTAGTACGTTCCTGCAAGGTCTTCAAGTAATGATTGTCGGATTGCCATATTTGGTATTTTATGAAACATACATATTAATTGACCGCACAGAGTGCTGTCATAAGCGTCCCAAAATAAAGTGTGTTAAAGTCGTAATGAGTGCTTAAAAATAAGTTAAGAAATTCATTTGGAGTGTAAAAAGAATTAAATAATAGCATCCAATTATAGGGGCTGAAATTTGAAAATACCAATTCAACCAAATTTATATAATCAGTGTTACAATTCAAGGGTAATTTTTGTAAAAACATTGTTATACGTATTAAGTATTTTAGGTTTATAGATGCCATAAGAATAATTAAGCATTATTCATGATGAGTTTAGACTTAGAAACTATGTTTATTATAAAAACCAAATGCAAAAAGATTTAATCTGTTACAATATCATCCAATGTCATGGTCAAGTGAGATAGATAAGAATGTTTGAAAAAATTATACAGTCATACAGTACCTAGTTGATTGATTGTTCCAGTTCAACAGAGACAGTGTTTAAGTACGGTACTTTTTTTTTTTAATGAATAGGTTGGTGCAGAAGTGGTGATTGCTGATTCAATTAAGGGCTGCACAACTCTCAAGAATGAAGAAAGTGTAAAACACAGAATAGCTATAATGGAAAGGGGAGAATGCATGTTCATAGATAAGGTACTCTACATTTTGTTTACTTAAATAAGATTATCACCTTTCCCATATACAGAACTTGATAAACTTCAAACTTGCAGGTTCGTATAGCTGAGGCAGCAGGTGCAGTGGCAGTGATCATTATTGGTGAGCAAAAACAAAATTTGTTCTGAATTATTATTATTTTAAGATATAAATTTTAATTAAAAGAGACCAGAGTGGCAACACTTGTACACAACTGAAAATGTTGTCATTTTCAAATGGGAGCACTATCACAATGCATGCACACAAAACCCTTTGAGGACAGGTATTTGCTGTACCCCTCCCCCCACCCCCCACCCTCGCAACCACATCGTAGGAAACTTTCAAGAATGAGATCTGCATTATTTCCCAAAGCCATAGGCTGAGATGATCCAGATTTGAGGTCTTGTGAATTTACAATATCATGCAAAACACCAAATTCAGTTGAATTTTGTATTTTTGTACATTTTGAAGATTAGGACATTTCCTTAAAGTTTTACTTTTAAAACTTGTTTGAGAGAGAATGTCTAAAACACGCCCTATGAACTCAACATGATAAATCTATTGTGTGCGCAATTTTCTGTAAATGATACAGTTATCATGTCAAGTTCACATGCTTGCTAGATAGCGAGTTAGAATAATAATTTATAATCATGTTAATTATATGACAGATAACAATGATGGCAGTTCAAGTGACTCCCAACCCATCTTCGCCATGGCTGGTGATGGCACCAAAAATGATGTGAAGATTCCTGCAGTCCTTCTTTTTCACCATGAAGGAACAATTCTCAAAAGAGCTATCTCTTCCCTGGAAGATAAAGAACAAATACTAAAGGTTAGGGTAGCTGCGAAGGCCGTTGGGACAGGTATGTCAAACTCTTAAGCTGATTTTTTTTACTGTGTGGACACTTGAACAGCGAGCACTTCATGATCATTTCAAAAATTTTCCAAATGCATCAGAAATTCGTAAAACTTAAATTAAATTCATAATAGATTCATGTTGTTTTAATTTATCCATCTCGGGGAAAAACAGCTTCAAAGAAAAGTTCTTCTGCCAAAGGGGACAAATCAGCTCTTCCTGTGGAAAAAGATATCATAGATGAGTCAGACCAGCAAGAGACAATAAGACCTGATGACCACCAGGAGGAAGAACTAACCCAGGAAGATAAAAAGTTCATGGAGGAGATTCAAAATATGAAGATTTCTGTGGCAGACCTGGAAAAACATTCACAGGTATGAGTGACCTTTTATTTATTGGATGTCTCATTAGAAACCTTACTCAAACTTGACATTTGAAAAAACTCAATCAAAAAAAGTGTTGGCTGACTGTAGGTGAAATGTCAGCCAACACATGGGCAACAGTTGACTGTTAATTGGTTAACATTTGTCAGTTGGTAAAAAAAATTGCCCAAGACAGAGACACTTTTATACCTTTTGGGTAAAAGTTCCCAACATTCTGTAATTTTATTTTTTTAATGAATAGTCATGCAGGATGCTTACCATCCTCGGCTAAATAAATTTGTCATAAGCCACCATTTCCTATATTGAATATTAATAGTTAAAATTCATGTTACAGGTGTTAAACAAAGAAATGATCATGAAACTTCAACACAAACTCCTTATGATGAGAAGAACTGGTGATGAAAACGATATTAATGAATATTACGAAGAACTTAAGTCGAAATTAATCACATTAAAAGAAAAGGAAGTGTTATGTGCAACAACAGGCAAGGCTTGTACTGGTAGTGAAACTCACCCTAAAAATAATCCTCAATCAATGGAATCAGGCCATAACACTCAGCAAGTGAATGACAATTTGAATCATAAGAATATTGAAGAAACAATTGAGGAAACAAAAGACACTGGAAGTGAATCTCGATCTGAAAATAATTCTGAAAGAACAGACTCTGATCCAACAGATGATTAACTACAATAATTATTATTTTACTAAAATGATAACCAATCTGGAGTTACTGTTTTTGTTGTATGGACATTTTAATTGAAATGACAATGCATTTGGCTGAAAGGAATCCCAAGATTTCCTGGACTATTATATAATTAATATACTTCACGTTGCAAAGTCATTCAAATTCAAGATACACAATTACAGTTGCAGCAGTAATGCTAAACATTCTTGGGAAAATACAGTCCTTACCTGGCTCTTGGATGCCAGCTTGTTCTTATGTAGAAAGTAATGAAAGTAATAGGTGGGATTCAAAAAATGAAGAAATATATTTATATTTTTACTCATACTTTACAAAATAATATTAAAGTCAAAACAGCTGTGTACTCCTTAGCTAGGTTCCATTTAATTGATTTTATTATTATTTGGAAATTGAATTGTTTCATTATTTGCTCTGAATTTTCATTTTGATAAAACAGGAGACTCCGAAATTCAACTCATATCCTGGTTAGATTCTTCAACAATTGTTGTGTAGGACTCCACAATCAGAATTGATTTTAAAGTTTGGAGTCTTCCATTTTAATAATAGAGACTCACAAATCAAGTAATAATCCAATTTTTAAATAGAGTGATAGTGTGTAATAGCCAAATACACACACAAAACAATGGAAATCAAGTCTAACTTCTATTAATGGAGACTAGGGGGTACACTTGATCTACTGTTTTGACTACTTAATCCAGTCTAAAAGTTAGTTAGGGTAAAGTAGATAGTAAAGTAGAATTAGATAAAGAGGGCTTATTCATTCCAGAGGGACTCCCACATATATGGTGCAAGGGGGGTGCTTGTTGTACTGTTGTTTAAGGGACTTATCATTAATTAGCAGGGAGGGGGGCAAATAGGGGAAAAGACATCATTTTTATATACTTCAAAAGGTGAGAGGTATCAAAGCTTTTATAGGTGTTGGGTTAGGCACACATTTTTTGGTATCATATCCATGGAGGGAAGGGACCTGACCATTTTTTTGCATATGGGGAGGGCGCAAAAAAGACACTCTAGTAAAAATGAAATGCACTCCCCTCCCCCTGCTAATTAATAAGTCACTAAGGGTGTCATGTCCACTAGGACAAGACTCTGGTACCACTTAGCCGGGTGGTCACTTTCAAATTTCTGACAAGCACCCCACTACATTGTGTATGGGAATACCCTCCTTAGCTATTCACACTAGACAGAGAAAATTGATAGAACCAAACTATAATAGACTATTTGCAAGAACAGGTCATGTGACCACAGCCCCCTTAAATTGACCACGACTGTCAAAATGAACTTCAGAATTCAAAAGAGCATCTCAATGTTAGTAAGAAGGAGAGGTTTCAGCTCAAAAATTTTGACGCAGGAGAAATGGCAGGAAATATGAAATCAAACATTTTATAAGGATTTGTAGGGGAAAATGTGCTGGACAGCAAGCTTGTGCAGTCCAGTACATTTTTCCATAAAAACTCTTAGAAAACGTTGAATTTTATATTTCCTGCCATTTCTCCTGTGTTAAACATTTTAAGCTGAAACTTCACCTTCTTACCAACATTGGGATGCTCTTTCCATTTCAGGAATTCATTTTGGCAGTAGTGGTTGATTTAAGGGGGAGTGTGGTCATGTGATCTGTTTGTGCAAATGGCCTATTCCTGTCCATGTTGGTCCATCCATACTCCAGGCTCCAAAAATATGAACATACTTAAAACATTAATTTTGTACATACATTATTAGCAAGTCAGAATTTAAAAAATTATTCGACATCATTAAAACTATTATGATACTGAAAGAATGTTCATGACATTTCACCAATTCTTTTGGAATAATTTACTTTAATTCTACTTCTCTTACTAAGCTGTGTCTTCTGGTCATGTAGCTGCAGCTGATGATTTTGTTGCTGGTTTTCTGAAAAAAATGTCTAGTTTCAATAAGAAGTTGTGTTAGGTAGAAACTTTTGATAAGTCACCATTCAAATCAGGGTAACAAGTGCTAGAGTAGTTAAGGATATTTCTGGCAACAGAAAATGGAAGGCAACATGACTGTACTAATAGACCTCTTTACTTTGGGCATAATCATTTCCCATTTCAGATCACATCATTCCCTTGGGTTTTATCTCTTTGTTTCTCAGAAACACTTGAAAAGGCACTTTAATAAAAATTATGAACTTCAATCAAAGAATCTTATTTCCAAGAGAATGACACATGGTTTTAAATGGAAAAACATAATGCCAAAAATAAGGAGGTCTATATATTACACCAGGGCTCTTGAGCAGAAAAAAATGACTAATACTTGCATCTATTGAGATAGAGTGCACACCATAAATCTGTTGTATTGTCTAATTACACTATTTTGTACAGAACAGTGACAACAAAGGCAAAACATGCCTCTAGCGATCTTTGTGTTTCTTTTTGTTGTTCATGCATGAGTGTATTCTTAGTTAGTCAATAACTAAATACCATTATATTTACTGTTGTTATTACATTTAGCAGTGTTACAGCATGCACTCTATGGTGCATGTGGAGAGTCATTACACGTAAGCATGAGTGAAACGTGAGTTGCATGAAGTGAAGCGGTGTGAGACTCTAGCTTCTTATGTGCTTATCAGACCAAGTGTTCCCATAATGGACCAGTCATCAATTAGAGGATAGCAGCTTTGGTGCAAATAAGGGGTGAAGCACTAATTTTTATGCACAGATGGTGGGGAGGGTGAGAAAAAACATGCTTAAGGGTAAGGAAATAGGAAACAAGGCATCTTTTGCACCAGCCCCACCCACCCCTCTAAATAGTGACTGGTTTGTTGGAACATCTCTGCATGTGGAGCATTTCTTTTATAGCATAGCTAGGGCAGAAGAAAACACTACCAAAAATGAGAGGGATGTGTTATATTACAGCTACAGTATAATGTACATGCATTAATTTGACTGGCCTTCAATTTAGGAATTATAGATAGTTGACTACATATAGTCCACAGTGTATCAGCTGATGCCATATTAATATTAGTATAGATAGCAAAACAAGAACTGTATTTATAAGTATTTCAAATAAATGCAAATTTTCGGATACAAATTCAATTTACAATTTATCTTTGGAAGCAAATATTTAAACTTATTTTTGCAACTCTATTTTGAAGATTTTTATTACAAGTTGAATCAGTTAATTTGCAATATTTTGAAATTTAAATGCAAAACTCTCTTACAGACAGTATAATATACTCTATCTCTAACAGCTGTTAACAATCCTGAACTATTTGGTTATTAAAGAATTCTTAGTATATTGGTTTACATCAGCCTAGAAATAGTGAATAGCCCAGTTTAGATATTTTGGAAGAGTAAATTCACACAAGATCTAGATCAAGGGCATAAGTTGCAAAAAAAACTACTATTTTATTCAAATTTCAGGTTTATTATCTGTAGTCATACCGTAGACAATATCAGTAGTCTGCAGCAGCAGTACATTCTGGGATTGTTAGGTCAGCTAATTCAACACCAAACAAAAGAACAACAAATGATGCAATGTCTTTTGTTTGGTGCATTAACTGAGGTAACAGTTCAAGAATGCCTTGCTGTGTCCGGATTTGTGTTATATCAGGTGTAGGTAATGTTGATCAAAGCTGTCACAAAACATGATGGGATAATTTGAGGAAAGTGGAAGAAAGCCTGATAATTTTTTCTACTTCTACAAAATGAAAGAGAACAAGTTGTTAGGTGAATTTTTATTGGAATGTCACAGGCCTTTTCTGAGATAGCGAACATGGTGCATTGTGGTCTAGCTTCAGTACAAACATCTATTGTTCATCATACCTTATATGGTGTTGTTTGTACTGAAGCTAGAACACAAAGCACCATGTTTGTCTATCTCAGAAAAGGCCTATGGCATACTGAGCATTCTACTAGTAAATGTTTGCTTCAAGGCTAACTGAAACTTTCATTTTTTGAAATTTAAGACAGTAATAGGCAGTGACTCAAAATAATGTCTAGAGGGAGTAGTAATATACAAGTATGAAGTCAGAATGATTTCTTTTTTGTCTAAGGAGTAAAGTAACTATAGTAACAGCTTCATTCTCTTTATGATAACAAGAAATAAAAATGTTGAACAGGAGTTACAATCATGTCTCACTATTTTTATAGTAAATGTTGTGAAAGTGATATTTGGTAAAGTGACACACAAATGGGTTACTTTCCCAACCAATCAAAAAGCAACCAGCATTCCATATCAGTGCTTGAATATGGAAGCCATTCAAGAGTCAATACTCAGCTGGGTTGCACTCAAACCATTAACATCATTCATGAGGTCATGTGCAAAATTTGTGAAAGTGGTTCTCCTATGAGTGGGAACTTACATTACTGACTTACAGCACATACACATTGCAGCATGCAGTAACACTGAAATGGCTCCCCATTGTTTTCATGTGAATACACGCTATGCATAAAGCCACCACTAATTTGCATAAATCACTAAGCTCAATAAATTTTGAAAACATTTTGACT
>WUAP02153908.1:0-10572 GCA_015163945.2 Stichodactyla helianthus
GCGCCCTGGCGATCCCATAATCCTTTGCGCAAATCGAGAATATTGGAGGGGGCCTGGGAACCGGCAACCTATTCATTGCCTAAAATCAAACTCTAGCTAAAATACTCCCTAAAATCTCATCACTTCGTTGGCACATTCAGATTCCTTTTCAAGAACAAAAGCTAGGTCTCAATTTCTTTACTGATAAGTATGACTAGTATATTAAACTTTTTTGTAAAATTTACATACCCTATAGAGTGCTATGAACCCGTGTATTTTTTAGGTAGGCAAGGGGTCCCTCTGGTTAGGCATAGTGCTTTCTCCAACACAGAAGTCCCCCCCTCACCATCCCCCTTTTCCAGTACCTGGATCCACCCGGTTAGATACTTGTAAGGAACCAGTCATTTGTGTGGGTGGGTGGGTGGGGGAGGCTCGTGCAACAGTGGATGTGCCATGTTTGGTTTTTCCTGATCCCCCTTTTTGTGATGCACAATTTGTTCTAACCGCCCACCCCTTGGAGAAACCTGATTGGCAGTTCTATTCCTCAATTCCTTTGGACTTAGTATATGCGTAGTGTCCGCCACTATCAAATCAAATCAAATCAAATCCTGAGTGGAAAGTTTTTCCAATTTAATATTGTCAGAAAATCTTAGTTTATCCCACTTTTCCCCTTAAGACTTTGACAATTGATTGCTTTATATACAATGGTTCACTTGTCAAACAAAAAGCATGCAATCAATTAGGCAGCAAGGTGGTTATAATCAAATTTATACCTCACACCTTCAATGGATTATGCTTAAATCAATTTAAAGTTGGCCTGGGAAAACTGATGTTCTATATGAAATTGCACATGATCAAGTATATATACTGTAGAATCACAGACACTGTTACATTTTATTTTAGAAGAAAAAACATCAATTAATTTACCTTAATAAATTTTTGACATTTTTGTGACAGCAAGATTTGGATAGACCTTCATGACATAAACATGAAAACGAGGTCTAAGGGCCTAGATTTCAAGTAAAGTAAATTAAAAGACTGCAATTATGAGAGACAGTGAAGACAAAGTTTCTCTAGATATCTCTGGATCAGAACTTTCAGATTTTCAACAAACAGTCCATGGAAACCTTGATGGTACTGCAGGGGGCTTAGAATGTCGTATAAGGCCAGTTAAGCTGTGTTTGTAATCTTAATCTGAAGAAAAGTGCATGGAAAGTCAAATAATATTTCCTATCACAGTTACAGCTGTATGGAATTTGTGAAACGAAAAGATATTGCTAGTCAACTTTGCCTCTATTTTCGATTCTGTTGGATCCTTAGGCCTTGTTTTCATGCTTACGTCGTATCAGGTGTATATCACGCAATCAATCAAATCAATCTTTATTTAACAATGCAGGTTAAAATATGGGCAGCTATACATATTATTAAATATATTATACATTCTGAAACAGTCATAGCTTACTAACATAATGCTTGAGATACTTAAGCTATAATGTTAAGTATGAAAAATTGTAAAAAATATCACAATTTAGTAAAAAAAAAAAAACCCCTAGCATACTATCATGAATCCTGCAATATCTGACTTGGCTAACGGACTAACTATTGAATGCTAGTTGCATTGTGTGTTCAAAAAAAAAAAACATTAAAAATTAATAAATATTGGTATGAATTTGATAGTAGAATGCTAGGGGGTTTCTACATTAAAACAATCAAACTACTCATTCTCATTTTCGACTAGGAGTCAAATAGTCTTGCTCAGTGCTATGCACCTCATTGACTATATCTATAATAACTCATAAAACTTTATATCTGCAGTCTGATTTTTAAATATGTATGTACATATTAAGATATTTGATACCTTGATTGTTTCTTGTTCTGCACTCTAAAATTTTACACTAATAATTAATAAAAACAAAACAAAGGATATTGATTTATTAATCTAAATAATATATTACTTGCAATTTAATTCTACATTATTAAGATTTGACAATATCATAAGTGCAACTATAAAATACCCATAACTGAGTCACGACATGCAGTCAAGAAACGTTTTCATGCATATTTTCTGAAAATATATGAAAAATATGTCCACTCCAAAACATGTCAAAAATATGTTACGTCTCGATCATAATTCATATTTCCATTAGTTTTACATTTTAAGCTTATAAATTTTATCCAGCATAATATACTAATAGTTCACAGGTAGATGTAACCCACAGCATTCTCCAACTGTCTCCTATTATATATTACCAATATACACAGCCAAACAGAAAACTGCCCTCTTGTAAACACGCTCTCAGCGGGCCGCAAATGACTCAAGCAGGCTGATAATGGCATTATCAGCCCTACTGCTGATTATTAGTTTTGATTCATCAAATAGATTTTAGCCAATTAGAGTTTGGCCTTGTTTATTGGTAATAATGATATAATAAAATGACTTTTGTTGGGCATATTGTTTATTTGCACCCTTGTAGTGTCATTACGCAGGCGCAAATAAACAATATTCCCTCCGAAAGTCATTCTATTGTCCTATATAATATTGTTGTCACTTCTGTTATCCTCGCAATAACATTTTTGAAATAAAGTCTATATAAAATTAAAGTTAATGGAGGAAAATGGTTAGGAAACTCAGCAAAGTTCAAAGAGACTGACAATTGAAGCAAACATGGAGGTTGAGTACGATTCTGACTGCATGTACACAATATTTGGGTTTTACCTTCATTTATGCTTGACTGACCTGACACAAACGTTTTCATTGGTTGAATGTCTGATATATGTAGGAATGCTTTTGTTTTGTGCACTGTCACGGTTGAAAACAGTTAACAATAAGTTAGAACAAGCTTCCTAACCATTTCATTTCAGCTGCTGTAAGTGTGACACCGTAAACATTCAAATTTTACAATATAACATTTTGCCTTATGCTGTGGTATGGCCTAGTTTCAGGACACATTTGCCAGTGACAAAGCTGCTTTTTAAAGCTATTGTCTTTAGATTTTAAAAATTATAAATATACCGTATATGTGGCATCTTTAATTATAATATTAAGGACTGTCATTCACAGCCAAATAAGGGTTGCATTGACATTTCCTTTAATTTTTATTAACATACATACTACATTATACATCTAAAAAATGGGGGTCACTGTATTCGTTTCTTTGCTATGTGCTGTCAAAAAGAGGCTCCCAGAAGAAAACTTATGCGCTTTAGCGAAACATAATGCATTGGCATATAAACACATTGAAAAAAAATGTTGAAAATAAACCAAATGCAACAAAAAACTGGAACATGAACAGCATTATCCTTCACATTTCTAACACAAAGTCATGTTTGATGAAGCTAAGTACAGAGCACTTCTGAGGCTTTTTATTTGCATGGTGCAACTAAAATTGTATGGAATTTGAATCAATATAGAGGTGGATTTTTCATAAATTTATGTGCCATTCATTTCCTTGCAATTTGAGAATATAGATGTAGATAATTAGGTAATAACTGAAAATTTGGCCACGATTTTTGAATTTGATCGCATAAAATTATGTTTTAACAAAATCATCTAGTGGTTCCTGGCTCATTCAAAAAAGCTCGAAAGTGCATGCAGAAAGGATGCACAGAAACAATGGTCTTAAATTATACCCTGTCTGCACCCCTTATGCCTTTGGGAGTTGTTATGGCTGGATTAGGGTGAGGGTTAGAACGAGAGTTATCCGGTATTGCGTGACATTTTAAATTTTAATCAAACACAAATGAAAATACAGTATTTGAAAAGAACATACCAAAATTAGTAAAAATGGAAAGTTTGAAGTGGCTTTAAGCTGATGCCTCCAACATGATTTTTCCATACATTCCTTTGTAAAGGCAACCAACTTCAGTCGCCCATATCTTCGGCGCTATTTTATAAAACCACTTCAAACTTTCCATTTTTACTAATTTTGGTATGTTCTTTTCAAATATTGTATTTTCATTTGTGTTTGATTAAAATTTAAAATGTCACGCATTACCTGATAAACTCTCATTAGGGTTTAGTCATTTTGTGACCTAAACACTACATTTCTGTATCCTTAACTTAATGCCATATCATACATCTTGTTCACAACATCAGTTCTACCTATTTTATTAAGAATATCTACAAAATATTCTAGAGTTCTTGCTTCCCCTATCATTGCTTCTAAAACATCCTCCATAGGATAAGTTTCTGATAAGTTCTTCACTTGGTAAAATTTCATACCAGCTTTGTATGCAACACTCTCATAGTCGTCATTTGTTTGAGGCCGTTTTGGGTTAAGCATTAAGCACACTTCATGTTTGGCATCATGGCACATGAAGTGTTCAATCTTTGGCCCAAATTTTTGACAGATCAGCAACTTCTTTTCATTTGCTGTTGGTTGTGTATTTTCACTCAATCTCACAGCACCTGAAACACATTAATTAATTTACATCACTTAGATCTTTTGCAAAAAGCCAAAACATATTAAATGCTTTCTGGCCACATACCTATAGTGACTGTCATACACTGCTTTCTTATGACCCATAAAGTATTTTGTTTTGGCTTATTTGAAACAAATTTGAGGGGCGATTTGCAAGAACACAAATGTTTTCATGTGCAATGAAGGATAACAAGCTATTGTATTGACGCCAAGTGCATGCCCCTCAAGGGCCACAAGTTAATCAGTTACCCGGTGGTGTAATCAGTCAAGTGTTATCTTCAGTAAATAAAATTGTTATTAAGGAGGATTCATAATTATGCCTTGCGAAGCTATGGTGATTTCAATGGGTGGCCATGCAATTTTGATAATACGTTTTAAGGGGGCCATCGAAAAATTAATTAAAATTGTAGTTAATCTTCTGAAATGCCCTTGGCAAAAAATCTGTGGGCATTGTTATAGCTGGTTTTACAAACTGTTGGAGATGTATTTTGTTCATTATAAACAAATCTGACTGAGACTGAACTGTCTTTTTAAAGCTGTTTCAATATTACCTATATAGAGTTGGTAAGGGGAGGGAGGTTCATGGCATTTTGTTTTGTGATCTTAGCAATTGGGGGGTGGTTGAAGATAAAACACCAACAAAGAGAGGGGGGCTTTAAGAAACTGTAAGTGAAAGAAAATAAAATCATCATAGCCCCTTGATCCAAGGCATAAATTATGGACCCTCACTTGTTGTTGTTGTTGTTGTTATTGTTGTTATAGAATAAGAAACAAGTGAATATTTAATAAATTCAATATTACTTTCTGCTCACTTGAGGTTATAAATATCAGTGAGTATAGCCAGCATTTAATTGGGGCAAAATTCAGGTTTTCTGATTCAAGGAGTATTCAAGGATTCAATACATTTTCAAGGACTTTAAGGCTTGTTTGTGCAAACCACATTACCAAAGGTCTGACCAGCCTCATTTCCATGTATTAAAAGCATATTACTCTGCATTAAACTGACCTTCTTGTCCATGACTTACAGTAGGGACCACCAACCTTATTTTTGTGTTTAATTTGCCATATATTCAAATCCTCATTAACAATTCATGAGGTAATCAGCCATTTACCTGCTTAGAATCAGGCCATGTGCTGAACCTTGAAACCCTAGAAAGTACTCCTAAGCCAACTGGATATCTTTCCAGTGTCCTAATGGTCACAAAAAGTTTTCAGTCCCAGACACTGGAACAGCAAAATTGGCCGAGGAGTGCAATGAGTTTAAAAGTATTCTAGCCTTATTGTATGACCAGTGCCATGGTACTCATGGGTCACTGAAGATGATATGGAATTGGAATCTCTGATCAAGAAACCCCAATACCAGTCAGGGCCTATAAGCACTTCACCTGCATGCACTAAACTCCGTGTGGGATGCATAAAACAGTGATTGATATGACACTTCATAACTTTTCATGCACATGCAAAAATTGTGTTTATTCCCCAACTTTTACAATTATAGTATTATTATTTTAATTACCCAAAAGCCTCCAATTTCTATTGTTTAATAGTGAACTTCCTAACTTCACTCCCGTCTCTTCCCTGATGAATTCAAAACCCTTCCCAACTTTAAGTTTTTCCTTTTCCCTCCTGAATCATTAATGAGGATTTGAAAGAATTATGATGGGATTTCAAGTCCTTGCAATCAGTTCCAGACGACCAAGGCTTTGCTTTGGACTGGAACTAATTGAGTGGACTTGCCAAGTCTGAATTGGCGGCCGACTTTAAACATTCTTGAACTCGCTGGCTTAGTCTGTATGTAAGTTATGGAAACTCCTTGCACTTGATAAATAAGAGGTACAATTTATACATGTTATATATTTTTTTATGTATATATTTCATACCTGTTTCAGCTGAGTTGTGAGGTAAGAAGTTGACATTCTCATCACCATCTATTCAAACCAAGAAGGAATTATGATGATTAAATTTAAAATACAAATGATAATATCAAATTAAATAATATTATTCACTCTGAAGAAATGTTTCAAATACTTGTCATTGTATTCAATTAATAATGGAATTTAGCAGCTGGCATTTCTACAACTCAGAGTGGCTTTTTGTCCACCAGATGTCCAGTTGGAATTTAGAAATGTTAATTTTTGTGGAGGGAGGAAAACCAGAGAACCCAAAAATCCTTGTAGCACAGGAGAGAACCAACAAACAACTCTACTTACATGAGAAAGCAAATTAGAAGAAATGTAAAGTGATTTCAAGATATTTCGAGACTATGGGACCATTTAAATGCTGGTTTCAATTTGATATGCTTAGTAAATTGCATAGGCTAACAAATGTAGTTATTTTCTCTTTAAAAGCGAATGGAGGATATGAACACACTTTTTCTTTCTCCATACATTTACTGTAATTGGCAGTCATGAAGTCCTGATTACCCATGATGCATCATATTCTTAAAAAGGTCTATTAATGGGCTCTTGGCAAGTATTGCGTGACATTTGCAGGCATTGCCCTACACCATACATTCTTTGTAAAAATACATGACTTTGATCGTCGATAATTTCTTCCGTATTTACTGGATTATCCTCAAAATTTCCAAATTTACTAATTTTGGGGTGTTCTTTTTAAATATGATATTTTTAAGAACAGGGAGGCAATATTTAAAATGTCACGCAATACCTGCCAAGAGCCCATTGACTTACTATAATATACTGCTTGGTCTGCTCTGATGTGCCTGCCTCTTCCATATGCAATTGAAAACAAGATCGAAGCCACCAAAATAACACACGAGGGAATGGCAATAATCAAGGCAATTGATGGTGTAGGGAGTCCAATATAAACAGAAACTATTTTTTCTGTGTCATTAGATCTCTCTTTGTCCATGTACTCTGGTATGTCTTTCTTTTTCTTTTCCTTTTCACTTGGCAAAACTTCATGCTTGGTTGTAAAATCCTTTTTAGGCACTGAAGTTGTTTGGTCTGTAGCATTTGTTGGATGTGTTGGAGCACAGTCTTTTCTGTCCTGAAAGGAGCAGTGTTTGCCTTGTGGGTTTCCCTTGCATTCACTGATGACATGGTTGGATTTATGATCATCACAGCACCAGCTGCATGGTGCACAAGCTCTGGTCTCATCCATGTAAAACCCAGCCTTACAGAAACATTGAGTTGTGTCCTGATCAACTGAACACTTCCCAGTTTTCTTTTCAAAAGCTGGGCAAATCCTGCAGGGCTTGCACTGTCCTATATCTCGTGTGTCAGAGAAAGTTTCACCTTCTTTGCACGGAACACACTCAATGACAGTTTCACTATCAAAAATTTCACCACATTGCACGCTCAGTCCCATTCCTGGTTCGCATTCTGGACACTTCCAAACATCAATATTACCAGTCGTTTTATTTCTTAACCCAACATGTTCATGGTCAATGGATGGTAGAGGCAATGCCCATGTCCATGTGATCATAGCAATAAATATCTGAAAATTAAAATAAAAAAAATTAACAAAACAAAATTATACAACTTACCATAAATAACTTAAAAGCCACACCTATCACACTATTTTTAGTAACAAAATGGCAAATTTTCAGATTCCAAAAATTAATATCTCTTGATTAAAAAGCAATATCAGAAACATTTTTTCAGCTATATCTCTAATTTCATGTGTTCTTTTGAATGCAGTGATCATAATTGTACATTTCTGAATTTCAAAATTTATTGGCCTGTCCTTTACATCATTTTCCCACCACCATAAAAATCAAAAATCAAAAAAACATGCAATTTGATGTCTTGACATATATTGTCTTGTTGCCAAGTTTCATTTTTATTGGATTAAAACTCTAGAAGTTGTATGAAGGGTGCCATTTTCAAACTTCGGAAGGCATGACGTTTCAATAAAGGTGAATCAAAAATTAAAGCACAGAATATGTACTTATACATAAGAAAAAATCACATACATGAAATTGTCAAGTTTTTGGTAACCATAAAAATGTATATCCGGAAACTAGTGAGTAAACTAGTATAAAAATGTATAATCTTTCATCTAATTTATGAAAATTTGTACTATTATGAACACCAAATCACACACACACTCTCCCAATTACTTCCTTGAAAAGCCAGGAAAGGCGTGAGCAGCGGCTGTATACAGGCCAAATGCATGATGGTAAGAAAAAGCAGATTACTGACTAATGTACAACTGCTTTCCTGCATTCTGATTGGCTGTGTTTTCTATGGTGTGGGGTAAAAAATAAAATATACAAAGTTTATGAAATTTATGGATTTTATCATAGAAAAAAGGCAGAAGGCCCAACAAATAAATCAAAGGCACTAATTCGTTTTAACAATTTTAGGATTATCAACGTTTCCCAGATTTCTAACATAATACAGTATCTTCTGATTTGAATTAGTAAACCCCAGTTATAGAGATCAGATTAATTTAAGAAAAGCTTTTTATCTGCCAAAGTCTTTTTGATCAGGATAAATTTGCAAGCAGCGAAAGTCTATGAATGTGGAAATCTTATGGCAATAATTTGTACTTCAAAATTCGTTAACAATATCATTTTAATTCTACATTATTGTTGTCTATACAACTGGGTAATAACTAAAGTTTCTTTCTACCTGTTGAATACGATTTGAAGGAATGTCTAGTTTTAAAATCATTTTAGAATTAAACTTCGTATTTTTTCGCTACTTCGTCGAGGAAACAAAGACGTCGTGATAACATTCAGTTCAAAAAAACTTTTAAATTTGTCAACCTTACCAGAAAAATCGTAATTAATTCAAGCCAGAAGACTTCTCAAAACAATAATAAAACTATGTTTAAGACATTGCTTTTTAGGGAAACCCCTTAGCTTACCAGAACTGCGATCAATCCACCGAAGTTTTTTTTGGATTTTATCGCCATGAGGCAGGCAATTTGTAGATCCTCCTACGTATATTGTCGTGATTTCTTTAATCTTTGAAGAGGTGTCTATATGAACTCCTGAAACAAATAATGTACAATTTAGTACCGCATTTCTGATTTTTTTAAATAAAAATTTTTGAAGTTATTCTCATTCATAAATTTTACCTCGAACCAGTCCAGAATCTTACTTATTCGAAGCATCAGGTTAAGGTTTTCAATCTTGTGGCAATCCAGAAACGCAGCTTTTCACCTGAAGAAGTCAGAGATTAAAAGACGGGATTATATGTAAAGTTTGAGGACGATATTATTATTATACCTGCTAAATAAGCATGCACATGGTTGCTGTGCAGGACGTGACGGACTTCAAAAATGAAAGCTTGCACATTCCACATTCCATTCCACACATACTTTACTGAGATGATGCAGACGATGTATGACATCATGGGGGCAAATCACGTGACTACTAACAACCATGATCACGTGACTATAGCAAGATTGGCTAGTAAGTAAAGGTAAAATTAGTTAAGTATAATTCTCTTTTCTCACGGTGTTACAGATTTCCTTTTATTGGTTATTGTAAAATTAGACCAAATGAAGACTTGAATAGAAGGGAAGTTTTAGCTTTAAATTTCAGGTTCCTTAGCACTATCTTTCAGCTGTTTCTCCTGCTAGAGCATTTTAGGGCAAGCCGATAACTAGTTGTTATTTTTAAGTGCAGTACAAACCTTGACAATACGAATCATTTTACTTTTGCTTTGGGCTTCCTGTGGAGCTATTTATACCTCGTTTCAACGATCGTATGTAAAAAACAGATCCACCAAAGCAGCAGTTGTTTGAAAAAAATAATTTACCAAAGTTCTTCTCTTCATTTAGGATATTTCTTCCTGGATGAAATAATCCGTTCATCATGTATATGCACTCTTTTGGCCATCTCATTGTCGACGCCACGCTATCATTAGTTGGAAGGTCGCTCCTTTATCAAGTCTCATCTTGGACTTATCGTAAAACTCTTTCTTTAAAGCTTGATTTCTTTAGTCGTTACTTTACGCTTTTGCTCCCGGCTACTTGATAGGACGCAAATATCATGACGATTTCACCAGCGCTTTATTCCAAACTCATGATCACTGACGGATGTAAAAGTGAAGTGAATTATTTATGTTTCTTGGAAATTTTTGTTATATCCTTCCGCGTTTGGTCAGCGGCGCTTCTGTAAGTAGTATACATAGGGGGGTTCTGGCTCAACTTTTTTTGACCCCAATTCACTGATTTACAGGGAATTCCCGTCTTT
>WUAP02153919.1:0-10572 GCA_015163945.2 Stichodactyla helianthus
AGTTTATACAAGAAAACAAAAGTTTAGACTATATGACAAAAAATACATTCTCTCAAATGCAATTCAACTCAAGTACAGCCCGAGTTAACCAAAGGGTTGATTTGATTATTTCTTTCGTTATAAGGACATCTATCCGTTTTTAAGTTCAATATTTTGTAAACGCGCTCTTTTGGGGCCAAAGAACAAAATATCAAATTTGAGCAAAATTCAGAGAATATGATTTTGAGATATAACGCCTTGAACTTTGGGAGAGATGATATTTTGATCAGCAGAAAAACTGACATTTTTGTGAATATTTCCAAGTAGCTTTTATACTCTAGTTCAACAAGATTTTGTCACAAGTTTGTACCAACTGGGAAACAAATGAAACGCTTACAGTTTTGGGCATATCCCTTCCAGTTAAATAAAAAAATCGTGAAAGTAGCGACCTTGTCGAATTTCTGCTCTGTCAACAGCGATGGCATTCTAGCATATGTGCCCGATAGTATTTTTCGCTTAAATGGTATGTAACATTTTGAGGTGCCAAATTAACTTAGGGAACTAATATTTTAAGGAGCACACACCCCCCCACACACACACACCCCACCCCCCCTTTAAATCTTGGATCCACCCCTGCTTTGTTTCGGAACGGTGTTTCAACATTAATTTACTATCTAGCTTATGGATATTTCTACACCCATGCTCTCCATACTAGTTTCCTCGCTAGTTATTTGTTTCTACTTCGTGCAATATGTATTGTCTATGCATTGAAATTAAGTTACATATGAGATGGATCTTCCGAGCTGAACTTTGATTTGTAGCACGTAAAACATTGTCGGGTTCAGACAAGTGTCTTCACATCCATCGTCATGGTATTAATCCTGAAATAAACGAGGCCTATGAGTCAAAAAGGTTCATTTGAATATTCCTTATCATATCATGGTATTGATCCAGGAACAGGCAGTGGTTGAGTCAAGAATACGGCCCAATAGGTATTTCCAAGATAGACAGACATGATACACTGTGGTCTGGCTTGGGCACAAACATGCATTGTTCAACGTGCCTTATATGGTGGTGTGTGTACCAAAGCTAGACCACAATGCACTTTTTTGGTCTATCTCAGAAAAGAATTATTATTATGGCATTGATCCACGTATATAAGCTTTATTGTGATTCTTTGTTGTAGAACACTTCCATCAGTTATATGTCATCATCATAAGGTATGGGATGCCTGTTTACAAGGGGAGTCAGGATGGCGAGATGATAAAACGTGATGGGGAGTGGGATATCATTTTTATCATTTTGCTATCACCCGGTATACCACTATATTTCAAATAATAAAATGAAACTACAACACAAGTAAGTTATATTACCTTGTTATTTATTGATTCACGACATACTTGATCTCTTCTCTCGTCCTATCCCATGAGTGAGTGGTCACAGCCTTGTAGACTTCCATCACTAGATTTGGAAAATATTCCAAGAACACAATGTCTTCCAGCAACTGTTTTCTGATGGGTGTTGGCCGAGTACTTTCCGAGACGTGGGCCATAGCATTTCTTATGAATCGTACCAGCTCTACTACTGATGTGGTATCGTAAGGTGTTTTTCTTTTCTTTATCATTTCATTATAAATGGCAGGCATGAGAAGATATCCTGGGTCATTCCAATCCACATATCTAATTATGGTACGAAAGCTTGCTTGCAAGTCAGTCTCAAAACCAGTCAAAGGAGGTGTCCTTTTTGCGCGTGGACATTCAACTTCTGGCTGATTACCAACAGCAATAAGAAGATCCATCTTTTTCTTCTTTGTCCAGAAGAAAGGATGATCCAATGCTTCAGCTGCAGGTGGTCGTTTACTCTCATCGCTATCAAGCATCGCTTTAAGAAGATGACCTGCTTCAGGGCACACAGAGTCATCCCATCCTTCCATTTTACCTTTGGATATGTTGGCTTCAATCTCGTGTTGCAGTGCGCCTGTTTTTGAAGCAAACGGATGTTTTTTCACCGACAATATGTAATGAAGAACAAGACCACAAGCAAACACATCAGATGGCTTGGTAGGTTTCTTCTTTTTCAGCACTTCTGGGGCAATCCAACATCGGGTTCCGACATTAATACCATACACTGTAGTAGAGCCAGTGCTATCGATACGACGACTTAAGCCGAAATCAGCAATTTTCAAGCACAAATTAGGATAGTTCTTGAAAAGAATATTAGTTGGTTTAAGATCACGGTGAAGATATCCTTGGCCATGCACATATGTTAGCCCCTTGACTACATCTCGGCAAAGGATTTCTCTCTCTTTTATGGGTATAGTTCTGTTAAGTAAGTCGACAAGATTTCCTTCCATCAGTTCTAAAACAATGTAAGAAAAGTGTTTGTCTTCAAAGTAGCACAAGTAAGAAACAACTTGCTCACAGTCCGCAAGAGAAATGAGACTTTGTATTTCTCGTTCGTCTTTTGTTCGGTGCATGTGTCTCTTTTCTATACGTTTGATGGCCACCTCTCTGCCATCTTTCTCGTTGATTCCTGCATACACAGCACCAAATGAACCGCTCTGCAGTTCGTCTTTGTGGTACCAATATGGTTCCACATATTCACTTTTCAGATGCCTTGATACTTCAGCCAGATAGCGTTCGTGACTTTTAGAAACCGATTTCCAGTGCTTAATGTTCACTGGAAACCCATCGAGATCGATAGGCCCCGTAAGAAGGTTTTTAAGTTCTGGACATTCATTCGCAATGTCCAAGCAAGACTGAAATGTTGCATCACGAATCCTGTAATCAGCTCCATAGAATCGTAGTAGTTTAGCCATACTCCAGTGTACGGTTGTTTTGGCCTCATCGACTGATGAACGCTTTGATGCTTCTATGATATTCCTGCAGCAATAGTGAAGTGGAGAATCTTCGTTATCATTTTCATTTACGTGACATTTGGTTGAGCTCAAAATCCTTTCAGCAATATCTTTCTTCCAGTGTGCATTTGCTAATGTATCTTTACAAATTGAAGTCAGGAGAGAAAACATGACCAAGGGATGATCTCGTACTGTTTCACATGCAACTTCTACCATAGCTGAAGCAAGACCACGGGATTCTGATTTTATAATTATGCTCAAAACAGATTCACCGTCTTTGTCGACAGCCCATGGATCAAGGCCTCTTTGAAGGACGGTTTTCCAAAAGACATCGAGAGACAACGACACATCAGGAAAGAGTGTGCCTAGATTTTTGATAGATTCGTTGATATTAGCTGCAAAAACAAGAGGTGATCGTCCAGACGAATCCACATCGTTTGGGTCCACACCAGCATCGAGCAAGAGTTCAACAGCAGTCCAGGTTCTGCACAGATGTAGAGGTGTTTCGCCATTTTCATTTTTCGCATTCAGTTCTGCATTGCATTCTAATAAATGATCTAAAATAACCTTTAAAAGTCCTTGGAAGGTATAATATCCAGATATAAAGCCGGAATAATCGTGATAATTGCGACCCAGTGCTAATTTGAGCATTGCCCAAAGATGAAGTGGCGTATTTCCACTATTATCCCTGCTAATTCCAGATATCGGGTTAAATGCAGTGAAAACTTCTTCGATTAACTTCATAACTTCACCAAGAATTCCCTTCCTCAATTCTCCATCTTGTTCGAGTAGGGCTTGTTGCAGAAGTTCCATAACCAAGCGCAAAACAGACTTTCCACTTTGTGTCTTTTCTTCTAGGTTTGATCCATTCTCTATTAAAAACTTACACACAGCTACTTGTGCCTCAATTTCTGACCGTGTGCGCCAGTGCCTGGACATCTTGTCGACTGTCTTGGACAAACAAAACAGAAGTGGGGTTTCATGCTTGTGGTTTTTGACGTCAAATGAGACATTAAGCTTTTGTAGTTGATGGCATATTTTCCTCACTGTGTCTTGAGGCACACAATGAAGTGCTAGTTGAGTTGCATAGTGAAGAGCATTGTCGCCATCTGAATCCACAATGTTTGGATTGGCACCTAATGTGCATAGTTCAGTTAAAATCTCGATTATGTCCTCTGAGTCAATCAAGAATTTTTGTACACCCTTTTTTTCTATCATCTTCAAAACTGTTTCAATGACTTCACGCGGATTTCGTCTTTCAAACCACGAGTTTTCAATATAGCTGCAAGCAAGTCTTAGTAATTCAGGGAGAGATTTGTTATTTATATCACTAAAACCAGGCTTAATATAGAGAGTTTTGATGAAAGCTACACTAAGGATTGCTTCAAATATTGACTTTTTGTTCACCATTGTTTCTTTCGTAAGAAATGAAAGACGGTCCTGTATTTCAAAAGGCTTTGAACCCATGAAAGTTACTAACAAATTGAAAAAATAATTATCAATAAAATATGTCAAAACACTACAATTATCGTTTAGATACAATTTTCCTCCTTTTTTAAGCAGACAATGAGTAAGAGAAAGTGATCGTGACAAAGTGTAGAACAGTGGAGTTCTGCCATAATGATCTCTTACTTCCACTAGAGCGCCTCCATACTCTATCAGTGTACGTGTCACATCGGTGCATTCCCATGAGTTATGGTCTTTAACATAAAATAGAGCAGTTTTCCCCTCATTATCAGTTCTGTTGACATCAACACGAGCATCAATCAATGCACGAACCACGCTTTCATTGTTATTTTGAACTGCATAAAACAAAGCAGTTTTTCCTTCGTTATCAGTTCTGTTGACATCAGCACCAGCATCAATCAATGCACGAACCACAATTTCATTGTCATTTTGAACTGCAAACAAAGCAGTTTTACCCTTATCATTAGTTCCAATGACATCAGCTCCTGCAGCAATTAATGCACGAACCACACTTTCATTGTCATTTTCAACAGCATAAAAGAAAGCAGTTTCTCCCTCATTATCAGTTCTGTTGACATCAGCACCAGCAGCAGTTAATGCACGAACCACTCTGTCATTGTACCTTTGTTGACCAGCATAAAACAAAGCAGTTTTCCCCTCGTTATTAGTTCTGTTGACATCTGCACCTGCAGCAAGCAATGCACAAACCACACTTTCGTTATTCCATTTTTGAACAGCATAAAACAAAGCAGTTTTCTCTTCATTATCAGCTATGTTGACATCTGCACCAGCATCAATCAATGCACGAACCACACTTTCATTGTCCCTTTGTTGAACAGCATAAAACAAAGCAGTTTTCCCCTTATTATCAGTTCTGTTGACATCAGCACCAGCCCTTATTAATGGTATTGCAGCAGATATTCTGCCATCCTTAACAGCAAGCATCAATAATGATTTGCCCTCTTTGTCGGTTATGTTCCTTATGTTGACATCTGCACCAGCAGCAATTAATGCACAAACCACACTTTCATTGTATCTTTGTTGAACAGCATAAAACAAAGCAGTTTTCCTTTTATTATCAGTTATGTTGACATCAGCACCAGCATCAAACAATGCACGAACCACAATTTCATTGTCCCTTTGTTGAACAGCATAAAACAAAGCAGTTTTCCACTCATTATCAGCTATGTTGACATCTGCACCAGCATAAATCAATGCACGAACCACACTTTCATTGTCCCTTTGTTGAACAGCATAAAACAAAGCAGTTTTCCTTTCATTATCAGTTATGTTGACATCAGCACCAGCATCAATCAATGCACGAACCACACTTTCATTGTCCCTTTGTTGAACAGCATAAAACAAAGCAGTTTTCCCCTCATTATCAGTTCTGTCGACATCAGCACCTTTAGCAATTAATCTACGGATTACGTGTTTGCTTAATAGTCTGTTACTCTTACAAGCACGCAACAATTGATAGGGTGCCTCTGTGTAAAAACTAGGAGTATCATCATGAAGACTGGAGAATCTATCAGTTCTATCCATATCCTCCAATTCAATGCTCTGTGTCTATACTAGTGGCTATGGCATTTTCCTTCCCATAAAGTTTGAATAAAGTTTGTTTCAATATGTTATGTTAAATGTTCGAATGAAGAAATCTCAGAATAGAACTCTAAGGTTGACCTTCATTTCAGTGATTAATTACTCTCATTAGCAGGATGAATAATAAGCCCATTTTCAAGCGATTTTAAGTGTACGAATCCCGATAAACCTTCGACCTTGAATTATAGCCAAAATATTTCAAAGAGCATTTCTTCTTAATTAATTTGACCTTGTAGTTAATTATGAATTATGCCACGTACTTTCTTCAATTAACTCTTCATTTGGCTGTCCTGTGGCTTATTTCTTTCCTAGTTTTCTCTCAGCTCGTAGCTTTCTTCAGTGTTTTATGAGGAATTTTAATTCTTCTTGTGGTCGTGGAGTCGCTCAAACTTCCGCCCTGCACTACTTCACGGCATCGAAGTATTTGACCAAGAAGAGCAGTATATTGTTTTCATATAATTCAAATCATGATCTCCAGATCCAGTTTGGGCTTAATGAAGAACCAAGACCATGAAAAGTCCTGAAAGATGGTAATACCATCGATATTTAACTGGTTCTCATGGATTTGATAATGAAAGTGCGTCACAACGTAGGAATCTGAACTGTGATTCATCTGACAGATAATACTCTCCATTGGTAGCTAGTAAAGAGTGTCATGTAGTCACGCATCTGCACCTTCCAATTTTAGATGCACCAATTTTCATGAAAATTCAGAGGTCCCTTGTCGTTTTTTTCTTTTTTTGCTTTGTCTTTTCGCCGTATTGGCTTTTGTTTTTGTTTTGCTTTTTGACAGTGGCGTAGCGAGAGGTGGGCAAGAGGGGGGGAGGGGAAAGCAAATTTTCGACTTGAGCCCGCGGTGGTCTAATAATAGCCTGAATGCAGGGCTACGTGACTAATGCAGATACCAAACGACCTATCGCATATCAAACAATAGTCGGCAGTTTTTGAGCCACGCCCACAACTTTTGAGAGGCTTAAAGGCCGAAAAACCTTGAAATTTTGCCAATTTACTTGAATAACTTCGAAAGTGCTTTATCATTTAAAAAGTGCCCACTCGAGATGTAAAAATATAGTCTTTTAGCTTTATTCTGCTATAAGTTTTGTTTCGATATGTTGAAAAAAGTCCATGTCAAAATCGCCTTGAAATAAGTTGGTCGTATGAGGACAATGAATGTAAACAAATGCTTTTGTCGATTGATCGAATTATCTCTTCGTCCATAAGACGGAAAGTTGCCCACCCAGCAAGACAAACTTCAGTTATTTCTGAACATTTTGGTATGCAGTGGGATTGCTTGAGAAAAGTCCTTGTCACTTTTGCGCTGAAGTTGGTAAGTGGATCAGAGTTCAATATCGATTCGTCGAACAAGGTCGTCCTTCACGGCGGATTTTCTCTTCGAATGTGCTCGGAATCAAAATTTCCATTCGGCTCGATAACATCCAATCTTTTCAGAGTATTCAGGTATATGAAATTGGTTAAGAAATGAAGTCCATGTCATTTTCGTACGCTGGTAAGAAATACCCTCGATACTCACGTGCTTAAAAGCGTCCATCTCAGTACTCAAAGCTCAGCCAAAGCAGCTCAGAAACTACGATTTCATCGCGAAAGATCTTGTTAAAAGTGCCGATGAAACTGCTCGACCACAAGTTGTGGGCAAGAGGCAAGAAACATGCGATTTGTCGGAGCCAGAGGGAAGTGATTCTGGCAAATTAGCAAGTCACTAGTTGTCAAATGGAACAAGGACCGAATAAAGATTCGAGGACAGCTAGCTCTCAACAAGACAAAGAAGAACAAAGGCGCAGTAAAGCCTATAAGACAAAGAAGATAACTCGTGTCCGGTAAAGTCAAAGGCGAGAAGTTCCCACTAGCACTCTGAACGTGTTGTTGTAGAGTTCAAGTTCCGAAGAGCAAAAGGGTGTAAAATTTCTAAGCTTTGGCTAAAAACGAAAATGAAAGAAAAGGTTAAAGCATGTTATGAAAAAGAGGAAGCCGAGAAATTTAAAGTCAGCAACAACTGGTTTCAAATGTTCGAGAAGCGCCAGAACAGAATGAAGAACAGAATGTCAAACCAGCCATTGTTTTCAGGGGTAAAGGGAATGTGCGTGCTGATGAGAAAGCCGAGTATGATGAGGAGGTTGATGTTTATTTTCAAAGTTGTGCATGGATGGACAGTGAAGTTAACTTGCAATGGGTAGCAAAAACTTGTTCCAGGTGTTAGTAAGTCAGTGGAAGAGAAGTGATTTTTTGCAGATAATGTAACATTTCAACAGGATAAGCAGTTTCATGATGCACGTAGACATGAGCTGAATGCTATTGTTTACCTTTTGCCTGAAAACTTTACTGATAAGATCAAGCCTGTAGATGCTGGGTTTGGAAAAATGTACAAGAAAAAAATCGGAGAGGAGATGAACAAGTGGCTTGAGGATAAAGACAATTTAGAGCCATGGCACGACAAGCTAAGTGCCGGACAGAGGGGGATCCTTTTTTCCGGTTTTTTTTTTTTTTTTTTTTTTTTTTTTTTTTTTTTTTTTTTTAGAAATAAAAACTTTTTTTATAAAAAATTTAAATAATGAAAGTTTTTTTTACTCCCATTTATATAAAAATTTTTTTTCCCCTTTAACTCCAGAAAATGTAGGTTCTCGCTCGCGGGTTTTTACTGTAGCGCTTGCTCGCAGCATTTTGAGCAAATCTGACAATTGTATGGGCAATAGTTTGATATGTTCTCGATTGCCTGTTCTTGGGACCTGCTGCCCGAAAATATCGATATTAGTCTTCGATATATTGCGAGCTTGGCCTTAATAAATTGAAAGAATTGCCTGATGATTTTTGCTGATTTTTCCGTGGAAAATATGACTCGTTTGGGTTTCCCTAGAAGTTTCATCAATGATTATATGAGAATAGCTAGTTGAATCATTTGTTGGTGTTGGAATGGGATCCAAATTGTAACCAAAACCGATGTCAACTCAGTAGTATAATATAACCTCAAAGACGAGTGTATTTAAAAGAATTCTTCTGTACTAATACAGGCGCTCGCTGCGACAAGATAAACGCGAATGATCGATCTTGGCCGCGCTAGCCTGTTTTACCGCGGTGCCCCTTTGCGGAATTTCTGTAAATATTTCATTTTGTTCAACTACCGTGGCCCACAACCGTTCCCGACTGTCTATATCTTCCTAAATGTTTCCCTTTATCTATTTAACAAACGAAATCCGAGAATTATTGGAAATACCATAGCTAAAAGATATTTGTCACTTAATAAATCGCAGAATTAGGATGTACACCTCTAATAAAACATTATACCTCCGATCTTCTCTCGTACATCGCTTAAATTTAGAATATTTTTACAGTACAGATTTTTTACGATTTCCACCGCCACTTCGATATACTTCAGTACTTCAAAGCGGCGATTCATATAGAGCATGCGTAGTAGATTGTCACGTGACTGCTAAGCCACTTGTACCCTAACTTTATAATGTTAACAGCTGTCAGAAGTTACTTTGTTAACTATGAGGAACCCCCTACCGTATTGCCTGCAAAGGCTGCTGGGATAATTCTTGCACAATTTGTCCATTTTGCTGCCTAGGAAAAGAAAACGAAGGTAGTTCTAGACTGTGCTGCTACCATGGATAGCCCAGTAAATATAGCACTGGAAACCCAAAAATGACGTCATCTGTGCTGAATGACTCTAATCAAGGTTCGTTTTAGCAAGTACGAAGGCATCTTAAACAAGACATGCGATTGGATAAAATAACAAAAGAACGCGACCTAAACAATAACACTACTTTAGTATAATAATAAAGCTTTGTACTATACGGCCACTCATAATCCAGTATCAAAACCACTGCGTATCTTCTGAGGTTCGTACGCGTATTTGAAACTTTTGGAAAGTTTTGGCAATAGGCCATTTGCATGATGGCGTCATTTTCATTTAATGCTTTGACCAATTTCCTTCTTATTCAAATTTTTTCTACTCTCCTGGGAACAAAGAGACAATTGGTAAACTTTGCCTGACAACAAAAGCCACTCATTCTGGTCGTGTTAGTAAATGGGAGAATCTACAGAGCACCCAGTTGATGTAACGTATTCATAAAATCTATTGTTGTCTATTGTCGTTCTATCTATTGTATTATGTGTTGTTAATTGTATTTTCATTTATATATTTCATCAACTGCATGCTCTGTAGACTCTTCCGTTAGTAAATTCTCCATATTCCCGATAGCTGCCATCTTTGTTGTCTCGTGGTTTCCGAGGGAGCAAACAACTTATCGGGGATTGATTTCAACTGCCCCCATAACATACTTTCGCATTGGGATAATATTTGTCAAAAACTGAATTTGATGTTTGAAATTTGCCGATATTTTGTACAAATGTAGTTGTTCTTCCAATGTTTGCCCCCTGGAAAACGTCATGGCTAATTTACATTTCAATATGAAAACCATCATGGCGACTATCGTGAATATGGTCTATTACGCCATCATGCAAATGGCCTATTTACTCGTGCCCAGGCCTTGGCCGTAGGCACGAGTCATAAAATGTCTTTGTTTTTTTGTCTTTTTGTTTTTGTTTTTTTTCCGTAGTCGCTAGAAAATGAGCATCTTGCGCAATACCACCCATACGTCTTCAGGATATTACCCAGCAGACCTTTGCGGGCTTCTCCTATGAGGTAGCCA
>WUAP02153930.1:0-10571 GCA_015163945.2 Stichodactyla helianthus
CGATACAGATGCTCCCCCCGGTTATCAAATGTAAGGGATTCGTTTTTGTTTGGGGGAGGGGGGGGGGGGGGGGTGTGGGGGTTGTGGGGGGGGGGGCACCCAAAAAGATAGGGTCCAGAGGGGTCAGGTAAATATGTAAATGAAGGGGATCATTTAAATATTCATAGATAGATTCAACCAACCAGTCACCCCCTCCCATGCCCATGAAAATGAATAGCCCTTAATATAAATGTTTTTAAGGTTGAAGTTCCTAGGCATGAACTAGAGGAAACAGAAGAGGAAGAAAACACACAATTTGAAGTTGACTTGGTAAGCTATTGTTGTATAGCTCCATATGATATTCATATCTAACAGATGCGGAATACTGTATTTTGATACATTTTGATGGATCCAAATTTAGAATTTCTTAGGATAATGATCCTTACAGTAGTTTGTTTTAGGTTGGAGTAAGTTATATTCTGTAAATTACAAGTAACCTTTTCTAAGGGAAAAAATGCATGTATGCTTGGCATGACAGTTTTTTTTCCCTGAAAAAATTCAACTATTTGACCATTGAACAAGGGTGATTGATGAGATGAGATGAGAAGGAGAGGAGAAGGAGAGGAGAAGGAGAGGACGAGGACAAGGACGAGGACGAGGATGAGGAGAGGAGAGGATGAGGATGAGGAAAGGAGAGGATGAGGAGAGGAGAGGAGAGGACGAGGAGAGGAGAGGACGAGGAGATGAGATGGAGATGAAGATGAGATGAGATGGAGATGGAGATGGAGATGGAGATGAGATGGAGATGAGATGAGATGAGATGAGATGGAGATGAGATGAGATGAGATGAGATGAGATAAAATGAGATAAAATGAAATGAGATTATATAGTTTTATCAACTGATGAGATTTTGAGTGTATGTTTTGGTTGCTATTTATTCTTTTAGGAATGTAAAAAAGGAGAAAATGTATCAGAAGTGGACAAGGATGAAGCACAGAAAAATATGGAGAATAACATGGCAGAAGTATTAGATGAATTGATGGAAATAGTGTTTAAATATATTAAAGACTTCTGTTTTGCAGATGGTAAGCCTGCCATTAAACAAAATAAATAAATGAATAAGTATGGGGTACTTATATAGGCGCATTTTACATTGTCTCAATGCACTTTACAATCATTGTTCATGGAGGATTTTATGGGCTGCATATTAAGGTGCCATTGGCAGCCACGCAGCTTACAATCATGAGTGGATAATTAGTATTAGTATGTTATGCCTCTAATTGTGGTAGGCTGTTGAACCAGGAGACAATCCCCTACTCTTATACAAATAGTTCAACAGGTTCTTTAATGACCCCCATATACAGGTTAAGGAAGGGATATGGGAGACAGGGCCTACGGTTTAAAGTCCTTATCTGAGAAGACCGAAAGGTCTAACCATTTGCAGATGTAATTACAAAGGCAGCACCTTCTCCTCAGTTATTTTAAGACCCTGAGTGTTGGTCCAGCTGGGGCTTGAACCCACAACCTCCCACACAACAAACAGATGCTCTATCAACTGAGCTAATCTCTGATATAAATAGAAGTAAAATGTGAGTGAGTAAGTAAATGAAATGGGAGATTTAATAAGTAAAGAAGTGATGAAGAATAAAATGAAGGAAATTAAATGAGAGAAAAATGGATAAAATAATTGAATCAAGTGAAAAAGAACACTTGTAAAGCAAATTAAATGATACAGAAGTGAATAGGCAAATATATATTACTTACTTATCCTCTTTGCTCCTTGTGGAGCTGCATAATGTGAGGCACAGATCTTTCCACCTTGGCCTGTCCATTGCTGCAATTTCAGCTGTCTTCCAACTTGACCACCCCATTTTATTCCTTTCTCTCTCTGCCGTTCTCTTCCAAGTTTCTCTGGTTCTCCCTCTTCTACACTTACCTTCAGGTGCCCATGTCAAAGCTATTTTGGCGTCCTCTTCATTTCCTTTTCTTTGAACATGTGCTATGTATCTTGGCCTTCTCTTTTTAATGTCTTCTTCATATTGGATGGTATTTATTATTATGATTTTTTAGGTCTTTATCTTGTAGATGCAAGTACAGAATTATTTCATCAACTCATGACAGTAAGTATATTCCTCTTCCCCCCCCCCCCATGCGATTACTCTCTACCCATTGGTAAGAGACCTACCTGTATATGTTCACAGGTTAGGAGGTATATAGATATACCGGATAATCAATAAAACAATTTGAGAGAATGGTTTACCCACAATCTGTTTTACTTCATCCAGGTGTACGAGAAGATCATTCTCCCTACTCATGCTAGCTGCCATGTACATTTTGCTATCTTCTACATCTGTAGTCTAGACCAGGTAACACACCACTGCAATTAAACAGGATGCTGAAACATGAAAATATTTATCCTAAAGACATTTTCAATATTATATTTTTCAGACCTTTGTAAATACATTTCTTGATTTCTGTTGGAAAAAGGTAAAAATAGAAAATTCTGTTTTAATCCTTCAAATTGACTCTTTCAATTTGTCATTCATCTTTATTCCCTCTCATGTTATGTTGTGGGCAGCATGGAAGGTGTATTGGTAAGAGAACATGCCTCTCACCACTGTGATCTTGGGTTCAATCCTTGGACCTGCTGTCACCTGTGAGTAGAGGTTTTTTTTGGTTCTCTCCTGTGCTTTGAGTGTTTTCTCTGGGTACGTCTATGGTTATATCTTCCCCTGCAAAAAATCAAAATTCCAAATTCCATTTGGATTCAGTGGTTGAAGACAGTGGAAATGACGCTGCCAAATCCATAAGCCAAACCAAACCACAATGTTATTTGGTGTGATTATAATAATATATGTTCGACACATTAATATTTCTAGATTGAGGACCCCAACACCCCAGCCATAATGCGTCAGGCTTGTGCTGCATACATAGCTAGTATGATAGCAAGAGCCAAGTACGTCACAGTCAGGTCAGTAATAATGACACTGTTATTTTTTTCCTTCTTTCCAATTTTCCTTCCTCTCTTCCCCTCACATTCTCCCATTGCTTTCAATTTCTCCCCTCCTTCCACTTCCTATTTTCTATTTTTCTCCTTCTCCAAATGCTCTGGGCCTTGGTGCTAGCTTGCTTTACTCTTGTGTTCTGTATCATGAGAAAATGAATCAAGACATCTCTTTAAGGGGAAAAGCTGACATCAAGCTATTAACTTGTAATAATCCCTAAGATTGCAGTTGCTATTTCATATCAACAGTACTGTTAAAGTTTGTCTGGAGTTGCTAACACACTGGGTTCATTGGTAAGTCTAGCATCCTGTCTACTCGTGTATGTTCGTAAAAATCTAAGAGGTGAAGCATTACTGTACATATTATCCTCTAAACTGCCCCTCTCAGGAACCGCCATTGTTGGACATACGATTCTATAGTTTAGCAACAGATTTTCACTCCATTTTGCTTCTCTTAGCTACATTGACGTTCATGATGCTTCCTGTTCTGGACCTGATGTGGCAAAGCATGGTCCATTTTATTCTGTTTGCCAGGTAACATAAACCTTAATACAAAACCTCTGTCTTTGTGTGTCTTTCTTGGACCTCTTGTGCGCATCCATCTTGATTAGCCACAGAACTAAAATTGTCGAACTCTAACATATTGCATAACAAATTTGATTTTGAAAGGAAATATTAATTTTTGTAAGTTTTTTGTTGTTGCAAATTTCCAAGACGTGTATGCGCATTTATGCTCGTTCCAAAATTCCTCCTCTTCTTCGTATCATGGTCCATCAAGATTCCTGGATTTTGATGAAAACAAAACCTTAAAAAAGGCAGTTGTGTTTTCAGTCACCCCTTGAATTTAGTTTAAAGAACTCTTTAATTGCATGCTGTGTGTTGATTGCAACCAATGTCACTGGCATTTCCTCTTGAGTTTGTTGTTTTCATGTTGTTTATCTCGTATATTTTTTTTGCGTAGGCACTGTTTTACATGTTCGTGTTTCGCCATCGTTCACTCCTCGAGTTAGAAGAAGGTATGTGTGATTCATTGATTACTTCATTTTATCTTTTCTATAATGCTGTAAATGGGAATTTTAGGGTACAGAAACAGAAGCTTGCCATTTTTTTTTATCGAAGAAACTTCCATTTATGCATTTTTATTTTATTACAGGCCATAAGTTCGTAAGAAGACTGAATTTCGAGAGAATAATCACAAGTCGATTGAATCCTCTAAAGGTATTATTACTCTTTACATGTCTTTGCGCCTAAGACAACTTCAGACGCCGCCTTTAAGGTAGTAACCTCCTATGCAGACGTCCTTAGTGTACATGTAGTTATGCAACAGTTTCCTCATAACGCAAAGCTGTCGCTTTTTTTTCTCAGCTCTAATCTACAATAAATGAATTCCTCAAAATGTTATGTTTGGTATTATTTCAGGTGTGTCTACCGACTATTGTGAATCTGTTTGCGCATGTCACAAAGTAGGTCTACTCTTTTGTAACAGGGGAGGGGAGGGTAGAGTGGGGCCAGTGATCAAACCGAAATAAAATAGCAGGTATAGACATTTCTCAGATAGCAAAAATGATGCATTGTGGTCTAGTATCGGTACAAACATCTATTGTTCACCGTGCCTTATATGGTGGTGTTCGTACCGAAGCTAAACCACAATGCACCTTATTTGTCTAAGGATGCATGCAGATGAGTTGCAAATGAAACGATATAAGCATTGTACTGATCCCATAGCCTCACTTGAACAAAGGAATATTTTCTTGCTGTCTCAACTGTAATAACAGCCATTGCATTCGCTTGAAGTAACAGTAGCAAGAATAAGAAGCAAGATATTAATGCTTATCAATTTTATCCTTATGATTAAACCAGACAACACAATCTTTACCGCGCTTTTCAAATCTTCAAGGAAAACTGGTGTCGAAATCGTCACTCACAGAATTGTGGGGCTGATTTCAAGGACGCAAGCTGGCGGAATGATTTGTTCGCGCCTTATTTAGTCATGCCCTTTTTTCTTTTTCTCAGGCGATATGAAATCTTACTGTGCTATACAGTCATCGAGAGGAATAAACGGTCCATGTTGCCAGTAGCAACACCGCAGTCCAATAAAGCCGTGTCTCGTCTTACAGTCTTCAATCAACTGGACTCATTTTTTCCCTTTGACCCTTATCTTCTGCGCAGGTATGGTACCGAGTGCGGTCGCTCCGTACGGTCAACTAATACTACTATATGTAATAGAGTAGTTAAGGTATGACTGTGAAACGTCACTGCACGCGGCGCTGTCATCAGTTAAACCAATCATACACCGCGAAATCACTGCTCTATTGAAAATTCTTTATCACGGCACCGTCACGGTCACGCAAGGCAGGTCCGTACTAGGAGTGTTTCACAGTCATACGAAAACTGCTCTAAGCAGTTGCGCAGCTGCTAGGAGACGTGAAGTCAAAGTTTAATTTCTGCGACATTGTGCGCAACAAACGGAAAGGTTATACACCGAATTGAAATATGGCGTCCAATTAGAATCGCTATTGTTCTGGACTCACTAGCCTCGTGTTCAAGTGGAAACACAAAAGCGTTTCCACATGTATGAGAGGCTAGTCAGTCCAGAACAGTAGTTATTGAAATTGGTCGCCATATTGGCATTCGGTGTATCATACGACTGTGCAAAGGTACAGAACTGACAAAATCCGTTGAGCCAATCACCCAATCACAGCGCGCAAGATTACTGGTTATTCAATGAAAATATCTTGACGCGGAACCATCAAGGCCACGGCACGGTTCGTAAGCTAATGGAACCGCTTTATAATTATGTTGACATACAACGATACTGGCGTTATATTGAAAACCTTCTGTTCTACTACTGGTAAAACTATTGTGATGTAATGGCTGATATTTCAACTGCTTCAATGTCGTGTCTGGAAACTCTACGCGTGTGGTATTGGGGCGCCGGAGAAATGACAAACCATTAATTGGTATATAGTGTGTTCTCGGCCATTCCGAAGAGGGTCAAAGGACAAAGGCATGGCGGCCATGTTGGTGGTATAGACAAAAGGACCTTATGAGAAATCTTTTAAATACCACCAACATGGCGGCGATGACGTAACATAAACACACTCTAATATATACTGTTTGTATAGATCCAATGTGTTCATTAAACCAATGTACCAAGAATGGCAGGGGATAGAGGAGGAGACGGACATCCACGTTGAACTCGATGAACAGACCAAAGACTTGTCAGATAGTGAGGTAGGGTAGGTTTTGCACCTGCATTGTGGTCTAGTTTGGGCACCAACATTAACCACTTTCGATACATCGGTTCACTGGTCAAGCACAAAGCATTCTATTGAAGGTGCGAGGTACAAATTTGAATAATCCTTTGAAACAACCTTGCAGCCTCGACTGAATGCTTTGTGTTTCCCGGCCCTCCCCTCCCTTAGGTATATTTAAACAATTGACCTCTTTCATACTTTGGTTCACTGGTCCAAACACAAAGCATTCAGTAGAGGCTGCAAGGTCGTTTCAAAGGATTATTCAAATTTGTACCTCGCACCTTCAATGGATTCTTCGTGTTTGACCAGTGAACTGATGTATGGAAAGTGGTCAATTAACTCTTCATCATGCCTTATATGGTGTGGTTTGTACCCGAGCTAGACCACAATGCACCTTGGTTGTCTAGGCTATTTTGCTGAATATTCGAAATAAGAAAATCCTTCCTTGAAGAGGGGTACACACAGCCTTAGTACCCATTTACCCATTAATAACATTATAATCATCATCCTCATTGTCTTTTATCTTGGCGTTTAGCTCCATCGTTTTCGTTGTCATTATTTCTCTAGACTTCCACCACAGGAAGCCCAGTGACTAAGTTGGAGGGGGAAGGAATAAGAGAGAGTAATAGAAAGGTGTTTTGTATATTTTCAGGACGAAGAGGACGAGGAATACATGGAATACGGTAAAACACCGGATATCGATGTACCGGGCCTTACCCCGGAGACATCTATGTGCATTTCCCCTGGATTTGCTTTCTCTCCTTTGGAACTCGAAGCAAGGTTACAGTATGGTGCACACAGGGTGACCAAGCATAACGCATAGTCGTAGTTGTGTACAAATATCACAGTATCACAATAATAGAGGCCGCACCCTTGCCAACCCAGGGTGACCATTAGGTTAAAGTTTCATGAGGCACAGGGTTACCAAAACGTGAGTAGAGTCTGTCGTACGACTTCCATATATGGATGTACATATACACGGTTCTGATGTACATATAGAAGGCTCTCATGTACACATAGAAGGTTCATTAATTATGTATGCCATCATATGTACATACACGTGGTTATTAATATGTATGTCGTTCTATAAATACCCAAAAAATTCCGATTCATTCAAGCGAAATGATCTCATGGCTTAATGGTTAGGTTTAGGGTAAATAATAGGGTTAGGCAATGCATACGGTGCTGGGATCGAATCTTCATGATATTTCTCAAAAATCTTTTTCATTTCTAATTGAAAATGATTTAGGGTCTTTGAAAATTTTCTAAGTTCTTCTCAGCATTATCTGTACATGAGAGCCTTCTATGTGTACATCAGAGCCGTTTATACGTACATCCATAAATGGAAGTCGTACGACAAATCCCTCTCAAAAAATTATGCATCTGCATTTCTTTCTGATCGAGTCAGTTTCAATAGTAATTAACTCGTCTTTTTTCTTCCGACCAACCCACACCCAGCTATCAGTCTAGCGCTTTTTCCTTTATTGGGATTCCTGTGTGTCTTTAAACGTGACGTCAGACCATAACGTATTCATTGATAAATAAATATTGTCTGGAACACAAGGTTTGAAGTCCCTATATGGATCTTACAGCAACGAGAAACTGAAATACGCTTATTTTTTAGGTTAGTACTGAGTGAAACTTATTCTCTTTATTTGAGGGTTTTTGGGTCAACATTAGAGCTTTCGTGAATTTTTGTTGAACGTTAATATGAAATATCGTACAAGTTACACGTAAATGATAATAATAAAACACCGGCAAGTCTAGCCCAAAGATTACGTATTCAAACCACGTGCTTAAACGTGGCATGAAATTCCTGATGCTTACATCAAATAATCTAGATAAACTACCCAATCGTAATAAATTCTTCTTGTGGATTAGCCAATCCCCTATGAGTAAGACTTTAGCTTTTGTCTTTGAGCCAATCGACGTTTAAAAAAAACAAAGCCATTCATAAGCCAATCAAAACGCAGCTTGGTTTTTGCACCTGTTTATAGCAATGATCATAATAATACCGCTATAAAGCGAAAAAAGCTGGACGCAAAGGAGAAAAAAGTTAAAGGGTTGAAAATGTTGAAGCGGAAATTCGACGATGATTCTCATAGTGTAGACAGTACTGAAAGCTCGGATAGCGCCGATTCGAAAGGAGGAAAACGTGTTCGGTTTGACAAAAGAATTGTTTTTCACTTTCCGCGAACGCAGGGAAGCAGTTGTGTACCTTCGAACGGTGGATATACACTAGGAATGAAGAGGAAACACACCTATGTCGAACATTTGAAATTCAGCGATCAAGAAGACAGTTTAGACTTCTGTTGCTCGAGTGATAGCGAGGAAGATGACGAGGAGGATGAAGAACAAGAAGATTCGAATTTATTTATGCCAATCCCACAAAAAACTCGGAAAGCTATATTAAAAGATGCTGGTGTTAAAAAAATCGATAAACAAGAAGCGATGGAGTGTATGCAAATTCGGTTCTCTCGACAGATCTGTGGATGTGATTGCAAAGAGTATTGTGATCCTCAAAGATGTAGTTGCTCTTTGAATGGAATTAATTGCCAAGTGGACAGAGATAATTTCCCTTGTGGATGCGTTCGTGATGAATGCCACAACCCGCACGGCCGACACGAATACGATCCTGTATCGGTTCGCCGACACTTCATAGATACAATTCTAAAACTACGAGGCCAGAAATACATCTGGGATAAACAGATTCTTCAGTCCACATCCTCGACCTCTGAACAACCAATTGGGAATTCAAAAAGCGTTCTATCTTTCGCTGTAGTCTAAATAGAAATGAATAAAAACTATAAAGCATTTGCCAAGAGTGTTAGCGGGTATGTATATAATATAGCGGATCGTAATTTTTCACGTTAGCATCAGGCCATCACTAGGCATAGAAAAATAAATGTTCGACTTTGAAAAAGATATAATAATGAGCTAAAATAGTAAATTAGCGAGAAAAAATTTTCCGCTAACAACAACAACAACAAAAGAAAAAATAAAAGCTTGATAATAGTATCGTAGGCGACAAGGTATGGAGTGTAAATTTAGAGTACAAAGAGTACAGTAAGTGGATTTAGAACATTATGGTGTTGATTTGTTAAAATTAACGTATGGCTTTGAAAGCTTCAATAAGAAGAGGGAAAAAATCGTGTACGACTTATCTCGATCGATTAAAGAAAGAGTTGTAGATTTTAAGGGTTTCAGTTAATGCTCCTACTTAAAGCTACGTTGAATTGAAGTTCAGCTGTGTACAAATATGAAAAATGACAGATTCGCATAGTCTAGTGAATCGAAGATAATAAAAATATATTAAAAAGGGAATGTTTTCTCGTTTGATTGTTTAATAACAATTCACACAAAATAATCGGGTCTTGATTTGTTTACTCGCAACTTTAATAGGGTTTCGAAAGTCTTGTCTTAGTTTGACAAATGACGAGTCTTGTTTTCATAACTTTTCATTTCTTAATAGTCACGCTTTGATGATTTGAAGGGAATTTAAAGTCATATTTCGCTTTGAAGATGATTTTGACAAGAAAGATCAACCGCGTGTCAAAGAGGCAAATGTTTAATTCTGAAAAATGTAGTCAACTGTCTCACTGGTGGCTTCTCTAACAAGAACGGCAGCTGTCAACGAGAGAAAACCTGTTGAGTGCATAAAATACCGTAAACATTAAATGGTTCACATTCTATGCTATTTTACATAAGACAGCTAAAGGGGGATTAAGGTCATCGGTTATTTAAAAAGAGTTTTCTATCAGGGACCTTCTCTAGATCTCTCGGGATCAAAGCAAAAACCACACACCTCCCTGCCAAACTTGTAAAATATTTTATGCGAGGGCTCGATTCCAAAAAGATATCCTTTCATTCATCTTTGCCGTTGTATTTTTCTCATTGGTTGTTGTTACTACAATTAAATATTCTTTGTCTCTAAAAAAAATAATAAGACAAATATTTTCAGTTTGTACTTAAAGCTGGCTTTAGCACATGGCGTAGTGCAGTTTATTCTATTAGAAGATATCTTGAGTCCCTGACTCCAGGTCCGTAGGAAGGGGAACGGGAGGGCCAGTTTTTTCAGCTTCTATCTTTTTGAATTAGACTATAAAAATGAATGGCTGTAACTATCTTTTTGTCCGTCTTAAAAGGCTGCGATTGTTCAAAGAAAAGTTACACTTGTAAAAGATAATTCTAAAGTAAGTTACTGAATCGAAACAGAGGTATATATACTAAGCCCATTGGTAGTGTACAAGAGTGTATACACCTATTTCAAAAATCGTTGTCGCAGCTTAAGACAACAGTCAACACTCCAAGACTGCAAAGGATTTCGGTAT
>WUAP02153941.1:0-10571 GCA_015163945.2 Stichodactyla helianthus
CATTGTTGGACAAAACCTCCGGCCCTCACTCTTTGCTTTCAAAATCATTTCTCGCGTGGTTTTTGGATAACACAAAGCTAAAATTTCACTCTGTTTAATAATTTTGGACTTTTCTAGGCCTCAGAATGCATCGGATTAAATTTCCAATTGTTTTCAAGTTGAAAATCGTGCTTGAACATAGGGCCGGCCGTGAAAAATCACAACGGACTGTGATTGGTTAGAAAATTTATTTCCGCTCAGCTTGGTAAAGGCCTCGACAAGGGTTGATAAATCCTTACCTACGGTCGTGTATCGCTTGTCTTCCTTTTTTCTGGGGTTATCCATTGTGAATTGCTTGTAATAATTGGTATCGTAGAAGTCAGAAGCCTCCAAGTACATCTTTGTTGATGTGGCGTTTTTCTCGTTACTCTGGTGCTTGACTCGGACTGATCCAATTACCACCTGAATCACCAAAAACAAAACTCAGACTTATCTCTTGAAATTAATAGTCCTTTTTACCGATACAGCGGCCATATTGAATTAATAAGAAATTATGGGATGCCCAGGGAGCAAACGTAGAAATGTTTATAAAGAAAAGTGTGACGCGATTACTTTTACCATTAATAATTTTTGGCTTCAAGGTGTTTCAAATATCGCTCAAACTACTAGCAAATTCAGTTGGGTTTTAGATGTGTTTCTCATTGGATAGTGTAAAATTAAATAAAAATTCACCCTGAAAGCTGTGCATACTATAATTTTTCCAATGACTGCTCCCTCAGCAGCCCATAATTTCTTACTTAAAACAATAGAATTCAAGATGGCCACAGTATCGGGAAAAAGGTCTATTTCGAGATTTTGAACTAGACAGCGTGTCTCAAAATTCAAGCAAATATATTGTATAAGTTAGACCATGCTTACTCGCGAAGGTAGAACATGGTAGACATGGTGTGGCAAAATTATGGCTAATGTTCACGACATAGCTGCTCTTTGATAGGCATTAAACAGTTACAACATTTCAGGCCAGATAATTCAAGAAAGTGTTAAAAAATCGTATCATTATTCCTGGGAGCTTCTTAAGCCAGCTCTTCCAGACATCTCGAACGTAGGCTATTTGAAGTCGCGTTTTGGCTTAAAATCCCATCGATACTACCTTCGGAAAAAATGTTTTTTTAAAAAGATGAAAAAAAGAAAGAGAAAAGAAAGAAAGAAAGAAAAAAGAAACAAGCAAAGTAAAGAAAAGTTTTGATTACCGGTTGAGGAAACTCAATACCAATGTAGTCCATTCCAGGGAAGCGTTCATACCATCCCTCAGGAAGCCAATAAGTCTTATCGCTACCATCGAATGCATTACTGGGAGCATATCCTAGGTAGCTTGTGCTGGCGTAAGCCTTAGTTGGGTCCACTTTGATTGGCCTCTTGGCGTGTTTATCAGTGAAGAATTGAATCTCTTTGATGATCCATGATCGTGGAAGAACCGCCGAATTGACAATACGCCAATATCTATGGGCTAAAATCCAACAGAAAAATCTCATTTTCAAGAATTCAAGTCCCCAGTGTTAATCAACAAATTGCCTCATCTGTGCCTCTGTACAGCGTCTATTTTCCCACGTTCGAGCTCTCGTTTTTCTTACCAACATTGAGCGTGGCGCCACACCACGAGCAAGAGCGTTTGCAATAGTTGTACATAAAGTGGTGGTTTTCTTCACAGAAGCAAGGGTTGTTCGCCTTGCGGCAAAAGTTATCGGCTCGTGCGTCATCCATACAGACTCCTGGAACAATGTCAGAATCAGTCATAAGCAATTTTAGATTTATAATTGGGCATCTCTATGGGTTACACATCTAAGGATTTTTCCTCTTACCTTTGGCAATCTTACTTTTGTCATCTGAAAGAAAAAGATCAAGAAAATCAGGTTGTCGAGTTTTGAGTCGCGTATGTGACGTCATGGCGCCATATTGGATGGATATTTGGTTTCTTATATAGCATCCAACATGGCGGACAAGTTTTGACCCTCCGTTTTCTTACGCAAAATTGATGTTACTACATTATATTTTCATGGAAAACAGAAAATGAGAAATCCAACAATAGATTTTTTCAGTATGCTTACGTTTTCCCTTGAGAAGATCTGAAATGAAAACAAATCAATAACAAGTAAATCATTTGAGTTTAGAAAATCAAGGCACTTTTATGACAGGGCTAAGGAAATGTCGTAGCTCTGATTGCTGTGTTGTGAATTTTAGAGAACTGAGCACAAAGTTTGGTTAAATTACGTCTACAAATGATTTTCAAGCCATACCTGAAAATGCTGCTGTTGAAGTGGCTGCTTGAGCAACTGAAGAAGGCAAACAGTCTCTGTTAACAAACTTTTTTGTGTGCAACTACTTATATTTTTGTTTTTGTTGTAATTTTCATAATTTACCCAACGAAAACCAAGGATTTCACGCGTATCCGGGAAAACTTTCAGCAAAAAAGTTTGTGGGTTTGTTTCCGCTTGTAAATCCTTGAGGACTTCAACTTTTTCCCTCAAACTTTTATATTTTACTTGGATAAACATCTTCTCTCGAATGGAAGACCACATTTTTATAAAACATTAAAATTCAAAGCATTATGCTAATGATGCCGCCATTATGAATGATGTCAATTCCGTTCAGCTTCTTACCTGCAGCAGCAACAGTGGTGGTAGCAGAAGCTGGTTGAGCTGCTGGTGCTGGAGCAGGAGCAGGGGCAGGGGCAGCAGCATAGTATGCTGGAGCTGGAGCTGGAGCGGGTGCCTGAGCTGGTGGATTGACGTAGAAAGAAGACGAATACGATGAACTCTGAGGATACAGTGATGGAAAGTCGGATCTGGAGCTAGATGCTGCTGGTGCAGGAGCCGGTGCTGCTGGTGCAGGAGCCGGTGCTGGTGCTGCTGCTGCCGGTGCTGGTGCTGGTGCAGCGACAGGGGCGGGTGCTGGAGCAGGAGATGGATAGGCAGCGGCAGGAGCTGGTGCTGCAGCTGAAGCCGCTGGGGCTACTGGTGCTGGAGCCGGAGCAGGTACTGCAGGAGCCGGTGCTGGTGCAGCGGCAGCTTGGGCAGGTGCAGCTGGAGCCGGAGCAGGTGCTGCAGGTGGTGATGATACAGCTGCTCTTTGAGATGCAATATATGTATTGGTTGAAGAAGCATCGTAAGAAGTAGATGAAGCATAAGCTGAAAGAAATGATTAGGAGAATCTTAACTGCGTTCGATAAGAAGACTGTGACGCTGTTTGGTGATGAAGGGATGCAACATTTCAACGAGAATGGCATCCTTAACACACTAACAACAACTTCTTCATCATCATCAACAGGATCATCAATTAAACCACCATAACCACCATCATTATCATCGTCATCACCATCATCGTCATCATCATCATCACCACCACCACCATCATCATCACCACCATCACCATCATCACCATAATCTTCATCACCGTCATCATCATCATCAACATCAACATCATCATCAATTACACCACCATAACCACCATCATTATCATCTCCATAATCTTCATCACCGTCATCAGCAACATCAACAACACCACCACTTCAAGGTTCTATCTTATTCAGCTCAAGTTCTACCATGACCAATTGATTTACCTGCTTTGTTATATCCACTTGTAGCAGCAGCAGCAGGCACTGAGCTTTTCGCTACTGCGGGGTATTGTGGTTGCTGGTAATTTGAATAAACTGTTAAAGAACAAAACCAGGAATTGGTCAAGTACAGATATCATCAAACTATTGCAAGCTTAAGTGAGGTGTAACAGCAGTGTGAATATTGAAAATTTCTGACAATCAGTGAGGCGCGTTTTGATGACAAAGATATTTCGGTCCAACTGAGGTGATTGTCTTAAGTGACAATCTGGTTTGCATTTCCTTTTCTTTTTTAGGCCACACAACATTAAAAACTTTTAAAAAAGGAAATTTTGTAGAAATTTTTGGTGCTAAAATCAAAGCTCTATTTAAGCACTGTGATTGGATGCTTTCTGTGCATTCTGATTGGTTCGTGAAGAAAGCCATTTGTACTTCTGTTTTCCTTTTTAAGTTTCATTCCATTTCGTACTCCATTTAACGAACAATTTTCCCGCGTAAATAATTTTTCTAATAAAACTAACCTGGTTGTGCTATAGCGTCCCTCTTTGCATCCCCTTGAGCTTCACGTGAGAAAACAGTACAAAAATTAGATTAGAAATCGGTAATTAATAAGAGGGAGGCTGGTGCAAATAGTGAGAGAGCTAACACAAAAGAGGGAGGTAACAGAGACAGTGGGAAATTTAGGGGGAGGGTTCACCAAAATTCATGCAAATAAAACTCAAATTGCACCAGCCCTCTTCTAATTAATGACCAGTTCCAGACCAAGATTTTCACTTGTCAGAACACAAAGAGATGTCAGGTTATGTCATGTATTGAATGAGTAAGCATATTCCGTTCATTTCTGTCAATTTTTAGTATTACAGCACAAGCATTAGTACATTACTTTAGCAGTGAATCTTGAATGTAAAGTTAGTTTTCGTTTTGTAGCCCCCATCTTAGTTTTCCTAAACAGTCATACCTCATATTCCTTCTTTTACCTTAATTTAGAAAATCCCAACCCATTTTCACACAATTTTGTAAAACAATTTATCCATACGAATTTCTTTTACTCTTGATTGGCGGGCTTTGATCTTTTCCTTGTTGTTTATTTTGTCATATCAAATTTAGTAGTTCAAATAAAACAAGTGATTTTGACTTGTTTTTGTTCACTATTATCGTGTTATTTTACCATTTAAAAAACAATTCGGAATGCCTTCATCGTTTTTTTAAATCTTCCAATTTTTATAAATCTTTGTCTTCTTGTTTTTTTAAACTTTTTTGGTTCTAACTCTCCACATCATTGGCAAGATGAAACACACAACTTGATGTGCGCCATTTTGTTTTCTTCTGGTGTCATTGCAAAGAAATATTGAACATCTCAAAACTAACTTGTATTTTTCAGATTTTCCTTCACAAAACCCAGACAACTTTACTTTATGAAGAGAAAACCTATACTTTGAGCGCGTGGCAGATAGAGGAATGTAAAGAGAAGGAATTATTTTTTAAAGTGAGATCAAGTCGTAAGAATACATTAATCTTTGATGCGGTCGAGGAAGCAATGGAATTAGCTAATGTCCTGACTTCCTCAGTAGACCCATATCCGCCCATTAGAATAACGGAACGACTTACTTTCGTCTGTCCACTCAGCGTGCGATGTGTGCGCTTTAACATGCTTCTTCTTTGCATGCCCTGGCGATAAATTTTCACAATAAAACTTTTCCATTTTTGAAATTTTTAGAATATAATAAATCAATGTTCGCGACTCGTCCTCGACTTGAACTTCTGCGTCCTCGTCGAGTGGTGTAGCGAGTGATGACTGTATCTTCTTTTAATTGATTTAATTGGAAAATGTCATTTTGAAGACTAGCCCAATTTTATTCTAACTTATATCAAACAGTTTTGAATTTGAGCAAAAACTAAATTCCTGGCGAGCAATAAAGCCTCCACAGTGTTAGAGAATTTCTCTCCAGTTATTCTATATGATATAATCTGAAATGATCATTCACTACACGGATAGCTAATAGTTACATGATTATGAAGGTATATTTTGAATTAGCTTGAGCATTTTAGCGCGTCATTTGTAATGTTGGCTTGTCGAAAAGAATCCTCAGTTTTTGTGGTTGTAAAATGAAACTTGAGAGGACAATTGATAAAAACGAATAGTTTAGAATCTTTCTCGCTCATTTTGACCATTCTTTTCTCTTCCCAGAAAATCCTGGCCACACTTACCTTTAGCGTGTATGCAAAGACACAAAGCAAGCAGTAAAATCGAGACTTTCCACATATTGAATCCTATAAAATAAGTCGGCTCCTTGGTCTCTGTCGTTCTCTCTAGAACCGCGCGGAGCCCGTTGATTGCGAACAAAGGCTGACTGGACGGGCTGATGAATTAGTAATTACCGCAGGAAAATAACAACTTGTACCTGACCTGAGGCAATAGATAAACAAATGGTCTTGTTGAGAACGAGAGGTCATTGGCAGGCCTGGAGCTCAAGATAAATCGATATGTATGCTGCCGAACTGGGGATCTGATCTCACGAACAGAACCCAAAACAACATTCTGTAGCAATGAAAAGATTCTTAAATTAATCTTCCTTGGCACTGGGCTTGTCTAGTTTGCTACACAACTTTTTGATTCCAGAGTATAAGATACCGAGGAAGGATAAAAGAGCATTTAAAGAAAAAATAAGTTTTTTCTATGCAACTCGGAGAAGAATTGTTAAAATCTGTAAACTTGGAAAAAAAGGAGAGAGAGCTTTTTTGGAGCAACTTTCGCAGCCGAAAAACGTTACCATACAGAAGTAGGCTCCCCCTACCTACTCTTAAGCAAACTTATAAATTCATTTGCAGCTATTTCCCCCCAAAGACTAATTCCTTTTTCTCGATACAAAATCGCAAGCGTGTTGTGTTAACTTGTCTTATGTTCAAAATGAAGGTCGATTTACAAGGTGATTTGCAGAACTGATGTTTTCTTTTGCTTGAATTCATGCAAGAATTCTTGTAAAGATAAGGTTGTCCGCCCTGCAAAACCAAAGTAGACCTGCATTAATCTGACTCAAAAATTCTATTTTAAGGTAAAAGTCATTGCGTATAACACTGATATGGTGTTTTATCCAAGCACCATGTTCATATTTCTTCCACATAACTACAAACGCCTGACGTTGGATTCCTTAAGCCACCCGCCCTGTCATGTATACATGTTATTGTTAAAGTCGAATGACACCAGTTGTTTTGGCCAAACGTACAATGACATCCAACTGGTGACAGGAAGAGTGTCAGGTGACTAGGCACCAGGTGACTAGGCACCAGTCCTTAACGTTCATTGCCATGGAGAAAATGATCACGTGGGTAAAACATGGACATGCGCAGTCATTTTGAGTTGAAAGATTTTTTGTTGAATATAAGATAATGATCTTATAAGCGTTCATGTCTTGTCATCGAGCCCTTACTTCTTAGACACGTGTTAATTTCTACGAGACAAAACGTTTTTTTCTTAAGCTTATCCATCCTCGACATCATTAAACTAACTGAAACCTCATTTATTTCTGATTTTTATTTTTACTTCTCTCAGTTTTCATTTTATTTTTCTGTTCCTTTTCAGAACAGGTACCTGTTTCTGTTAGACGAGTTGATATCAAATAAACTGCAAAAGCATTTTTCGGGGTTTTTTTTCTTTTTTTTTTTTTTTTTTTTGTTTCCTACGTTCGATTCACCGTTTTCAAATCAGCTTGATACATCCGAGCATTTCCCGAAAACTGGAATGAACTATTTTTTCTTTTAATCTCAGTTATGTTCATTTTTTTCCATCTGTTCGACCAAATCTAAGCAAGAGAGAGAACCAAACTTGCCCACTGAACCATATGAATAAACAATGGTTTTTGGACAGGTTACCCGCCGTTCTCGTGATATAGTTCCACACAGTACGCCAACAATTGGAATACAGGGCCTTTTATTCGAAAATAATAGTCTATCCATGGCGAGAATTCAAGAGTGCAACATCCTACATCTTTACATTCTTCTTCTTTACATTCTTCTTCTTTTTCCTCTTCTCGTTCAACCTCTAGAGCAAGGTACGGATTTGTTATCCTTATGTTACATTGTTTACGGCTTGTTATGACAGGTTTTAATGATGCGTTTCATAATATTTTTGCTCGTTTTGATCAAGTTTTGGTAACCTATTTTCAACGATGCTGGAAGCTCGCGTCGGGTGATTTGCTAAAAGGTGTTACTAAACGTTAAACAACAACAAACTCTAAACTTGTGTGTCACAATGTGTTGTGTTTCGGATGAATTATCAGAACCATGGCACCAGATAAGTTGACCATTGACCCCAAACCACTTTTTCTCTGGTTTTTGATTGCAAATCTTACGAAAGTAAAATAAAGTAAGAGGTTAAGCTCACTACTGGTTCAGTATTGAAAAAGTTTGCACCGGGCCTCAATTGAAAAAGCATGAGTAAAGTTTAAAATAGAGAGAAGTGAAGAAATACGGAGACTTTCCTGCTAAAAATTGAAAATGAGGTTTGAGTGTTGAAGTAGTTTACACCGAGCTTCAATTGAAAATGCATGAGTAAAGTTTGAAATGGAGTGAACTGAGGATACAAGAAGATTTTCTGCCAAAAATACTGACCACTTGAGATGGATTGGATGGATTGTATTTTCATAAGAGTCAGGTTTCAGGAGCCGGATCCCATCCCAGTTATTTTCAATTTTGAAGAAATCCCATATTGGCGGGGTTTTTTCTCATTCCCAAATCACCTAGATCTCAACCCTGTGCGTATCAGATTCCATTTTCCAACAGAAATGTTCGTCCAGTAACCTCTTAACGAACCACGGTAAGATGGAAGTTGACAGCATTTTACTTCGAGAATTTCTATGCTCTGATATCTTACAGCTGCAGCTTCTGGTAGTAAGAACCTTCTGGTAGTAAGAACCTTCTGGTAGTAAGAACCTTCTATTAGACGATTTTAAGCCATTTTATTTTCTTCGTGTACTCTCGTGATTCCTCTGGACGAGCTATACGTATTTTATGGAAAGGTTGATCGCAGGTTTTTGGCTGCACAAGAGTGCGCACAGCATAAAAAAAACAAAATATCATTTGTATGTGTTACAGACGTGTGTTTCGTTTGTGTGCAGCTCTGAGCATATCTTCTCGCATTTTGCAAGAAATTTTTTAGCCCGCATGATTGGGAAAATTTCTGTATTGCGAATGCGGGCTATCAAATGGCCTCTCCTATTGAACCGTTCAAAGAAAGGAAGGACGCGCACGAATCTATACATCACATTGCTTGAATGCGGAAGTTTAAAGATTCGCTGTGTAAAGGCTGGGACACTCGATGCGACTTTCCCTGCGACGTTGCTTACAACGGGGAAATCGTGTCCACACGTAAAAGTAGAACTCGTTTCTGCAACGTCGCGCGCCAGTTGCACGGGTGTACACACGATGCAATTTTCCTGTTGCAGGCAAAACGTCGTATCGTTTGTCCGAGCCTCAATAAGTTTCTGGTTGCTGCAATATCTGCACTCGTCCGTCGTTTGCAAGCTAACGTTTTCCCATAACAGTATTTCCTTCCATATTCGTTATTTGACTCATACTAATTGCGTTTCCATGAAAATACAGAAGCTGTTAAAGTATTGGACGCATTTCAGAAAGATTGTCTCGATGCCCACAACACATATCGGTCCCAACACGGCGTGCCTCCACTTGTTTGGTCAGAGGAGCTCACACGACACGCACAAAACTGGGCAGACGAGCTCGCCTCGAGAGACGAAGTCAAACATGATTTGGTGGCGATCAACATGCACGACGAAGGTTAGTGTGATGGACTCTGCTGGGTTTTTTTTTTTTTTTTTTTCCCTCCTTCTTTAGGATGGCTATGTCGCTGGGCAGTTTCATGACTAGAAATTATGTTTGTCTCAGCAAAGTTTAATGTGGAATATTCTAAGCTTTCGGACGCTCGTCCATCATCAGAGATAAAAGAATTAAAAAAATTTCAGTCTATATAAAAATTGAACCTAATTTACAATTAAAATTATTACGCATAAGGCAATAAGCGAAAAGTTAACAACGAAGTAAAAACAATGAAATACATGCATAATGTATTTAAATATATATATTTGCATAGAAAGTTATACTATTTTATAATATATTTAAAAATATAGCTAATAAATAATTATCTAAAAGAATCTAATAAATAACTAGTAGATGAAATAAATTAAGATAAGAAAACATATATAAAATAGTTAATGGAGTAAAGATTTATATTTTATACACCTCCGGTAGGGTGCGTCCATTATCTCTATTAGCTATTGAATGTTTATTTTGCTCAATAAGCCAAGTCTTCTTCCATTTTCTTTGTGCCCATCTATTTTCTTTACATAACGTAGAGAACTCGTCCCACGCTACAGTGTGGTCGCTCCTACGTACATGATTGGCCAATGCTGAATCGTTGGCTTTTCCCATACGTACGCAGTTGATGCTCTTTCGTTCTTGTCCTCAATGTCCTTCGTGTTTCTCCGCTGTTCCCTCGGGGATGCGTGTAAGCCTGCGGACGTTAGTGTTGGTCAAGGTGTTGATACACTAGACAATGTTGCGCGAAAAATTGTTCTCGTGTAACATGGCATGCGGGACAATTTTCAACGCAATCTCTGTCACGGCAAAGTGTTAAGAGTTTTTGAATCGCCTTCAAAAACTTGCAACATTGTTGCGCCAAAAATCGTAGTTGCGAATCGTTTCGTGTAACATCACCTTTAGTGTGCGTGCTATCGAAGCAAGAAGTCTATAGTTTGAAATATAGATGAGTGTTGTTCGAATTGCTAAGGACTAGATGCTCAGGATTAATAACAGCAGACTTCCTCTTATTCTTAGTTTTTGAATAATCATGAAAACAACATTTGCGACTGGCACAAGAAAAGAGATAGAAGGAATAAATCAAACCAACCCTTTGGCTAACTCGTGGATACTAATTGGGATGTACTTGAGTTGAATTGCATTTGAGAGAATG
>WUAP02153952.1:0-10571 GCA_015163945.2 Stichodactyla helianthus
GGTCATAACTTTAGTTTTAAAATAACTGGGGAGGGTCTAACATTTTTTGGGAAAAATTGCTCTGAATTCTCCAGCCCCCCCCAGTAATAAACGTACCTTCCCTAATGAAGTAAAGTGATGAGCTAGAAATATTGCTAAGCTTTGGTCAAGATGAAAAAATATGTTGATTCATGCTTGGCTGAGAACTTCCATGAAAACAAGCGAAAAGAGTTCAGTCTAACTTCAACTTCCATGAAAACAAGCGAAAAGAGTTCAGTCTAAAAATACAAGATATATTCCAAAGTAAGTAAATCTGTTCACACTCTAACGGAGAATACAGACACTAACAAGTGAGGACAAATAATTTTTTTCTATCCTAGTGAACGGACTTGAATAAATTTGTAAAGGTGTTTTATTTTCAGAATCGTCATTTGCAAGTTTCCTTGAGAATTTTTCAATCGATCGACATAGTATTTAGTATAAGAGCAGTATTAAAAAGGTTACTAAAACCTCGTTTTGTCAAACAACAATATAAGATGCTGGTAAATAATGTAGTGTAAAGACGTAAATTACAATGTAAACTTACACTCTTTCCTTGAAAACAGTGGTTTGTAGCTCATTTGTTCTTGCTATGTCCTGAAAACAGTGGATTCTCTCTTGGATAATGTTTTCTACTCGTACTACTAACAGTAAATATTTTACGGTAAAAGTTTCCAAAAGCAAAAACTGCTCGGATGTCGGCACGCGTCAAGTTCCCACCAAAGATCAAACAGCCAATAAGCATCGCGATGGGCACGAACGGACGGAAGTGACGTATAATCAAGCCACGAAAAATCAACTCGATGGGCTACCATATTTTCTAAATAATGGTGCTTCGCTCGCGCAGACCTTAGGCCCGCGCGAGAGCTCCGGTGCTAAAAGGAGGAATAAGCGTAGTACTTCGGTGTCTTTCTCACAGCAAGTTCTTGAAGTGAGATACAACGCATAGATAACCACAGGGAGCCCACTTTAGATAAAAGGTGAAAATGAAAAATAAAATTCAAACGAATCGTATTTTATTTATTTTATTTATTTATTTTTTTTACTCTGACACAGATACCAATAAGAAAGTGAACCCAAACAAACAAAAAGGAAAAAAAAAAACAAAAAAAAAAAAAAAAACCTATGATTGTTTATTTGAATGACATCGTGGTTTAAGAACATTAATTAAATCGCTCACACTTTCCAGTTAGCATTAGCAACATAGCTATTTTTATTACATTTTGATGTACTTGTTGATTTTTGGTGACAAAGCTAGCACCAACAAGGCTCCCTACATTAAACAAATTGTCAACAACACGATTGAGGACGACTTCATTTATTAGATTTTTTCATCGTTTAACAACCTTGTTCCCAGAGGGTTTTTTCCTTTATCTTTATCGTGAGCAAAGAGCTGCGAAGGCGAGACGGGCGGTGAGGAAAGAGTGCCCACTATAAAGATTAAAGGAAAGAAAACCTCTGGGATCATGGTATCGTTTAACAGAAGAAAGCAGATTCATATAAGCCGTGCAAATTTTTTATCAGTCGCGTCTCGTTTCACGTTTTCCCCTTGGTGTGGATCGAACGTTTTCCATCTGGTACGTCTGCCGTGTCCTCTTGTTGCACGAATTGGCTTTCATTTCCACCATTAATCTCATCTCTGGATTTTCCTCGTCTCCTCCTTCGTCTTCATTTTCCGATAATTTCTTCACTGTCATTTCGTTAAAATACTTTATTAACATTGATGTGATACTATTTATTACGACAAGTAAGTCAACTTATGACATATTTTTATTCTAATTGCTACTTATAGACTATGGTTAAGATTGGTAGACTTATTGACGAGCTTTTATAAACCATATAACAATATATATTTCAAAGTAAGTTTGTAACGATGAAATATAGGTTGAGAACCAAGTGCTAGGTCTTTCATTGCAATTCAAGACCGAGGGCGTAGCCATGAAGACCGAGCACGCGTTTTTTTTTTTCTTCTTCTTCTTCTTCTTCTTCTTCTTCTTTTTCTTTTTCTTTTTCTTTTCCTTCAAAGTTGTTTAAAAATCAGCCACGCCCCAATTCTATATTTTTTATGGGAGACTGACTTTGAAATCATCAGCTCTTTTGAATTGCGAGAGCGCGAGCATTCGATGATAATGATACGAACGCTTGGTGAGCTCTTAAATATCTTGGTAATAACCCACATGGAATATTTCGAAGCTGTGAAAAATTTACCTCTCTTTATCCTAGATTTTCCATCACGCTATTTGAAATTTAAGACCTGGCAGTGAGCCCTTCCCTCCCCTGCTAATCAAAGACGTCCCCGGCTTCAAGAATCTAAGTCTTACCATGGATTTCAAAGCCTACATAAAACAATAGAATTGGGGCGTGGTTGGTTTTTGATAGAATTACCCTATTAGCTTTTAAGGTCCGTACATTTTTATACCCATGTAGCTTGGTGTAAAGTAGGAATTTTATCAGAAGTACAGCCACTTTTGTACAGCTGTCTGAGATGTCTCATTGAAGATGATTTTCTTAAAATTTCTGGGCAGTAAATCTACGGTCAAATTTTTCTTTTGTCTGACAATTAGACAATTTATTTTACCTGTCATCGATGAATAAAGCAGCGATGAGGACAACGACGATTCATCCAATGATGATAATCTTCTTCATGTCTTTTATGTTCAGTTAACCTTTGGAAAATAGAACAATTGTATTTTGCGTTAGTCAAAGCAAAGACCAACCGTTTACTCTTTATTCAACTGGGGATATTGGTTTTGGGCGTGTTATCACCAGTATTGATCGAATTTGGTTGGTACCACGTAGATAACTCGACCTGGATTCCTCTATAACCAATCCAGTAGGTTTGAAATTACTAATTTTCCAAAAAAAATTTAGAAATTGTTCAACCTGTGACCCTGGTTATAGATTTGGGTTGGGGTTAGAGTTAGGGTTCACGATTTGAAGTATTTTACCTCCCGGTTTTACATGAAGTCATCTTACGTTTAAGCCAAACATCAGACATTAGGATGAGATATTGTCTCGTGATTCGCTAGATGATTTATTGCATTGCTAGTTTATATAATTTCTTTCATTAGTATTCCCGCCAAAGGTTAAGTTATTAATCGTTAATTAGGCTCTATACGCTTGTAAAACTCTGTAAGGCAGAGGGACGTTAAACAAAGTTCTGTAGTTCAAAGGGACATTAGCTGAGGATTCTGTATTACAGAGGAACTCTAAGCTACAATTAAAGTGCCCTCACCCTTCTGACAATATTCTCAGTATTGGTTCTATACGGGGTCAGCTCTTCAATAACCAAAAAAATTCATAAACTTTGAGTGATACGTCTTGGAGTTATAAAGGTTTTTCCATGCCATATGCTAATGACTGTGACGTCAAAGGAGTAATTTACTGTGTTTATTTGTTGTTCCTTGTTATTCGAAACGCAGGCTGCTATGTGAAAACTAACTTACAATAATTCCTATAAGTGTCATTAAAACAATTATGTTTTCAAATTCGATTTATCTGTGCAAGTAATGTTTTGTATATTACAGCGCGACGCGCAAAAGTATGACCACTTTTAATGTATTCGCATACTTTTGTGCACAAGGATTTTACACGTTAAACTGACACATTTAGATAAGCTGTCTTGTTTTACCAAATATGGTGAGTAATAGCTCGTTTTTCAGCAAAATCCCGTGCATAAAAGTATGTGAAACATTAAAGGTGGTCATACTTTTGCGCGTCGCGCTGTAAATGATTATTCCCCTGACGTCACAGTCATTAGCATATGGCATGGAAAAAAAGTAGTATAGGAATTGAGGGCAACGACGCAACGACCAATGATTCCTTGGGCCGTACGAGACCCCCCTAGGGTACGATTCCAAAAGAGAATCATTGCTTTAACCAGGTGTCCACTTGATTTCAGGAGCTACGACCTGCTTTTTTAGGCGGAGAATTTTAGATCTCATTATTGAGATGATTTGGATTATATTGAGATTATATTTCTTATTATATATGGAATCCCAAAGCAACTTCAAAATCCCAAAGTGCACATGTAGGTTTTGTCAGTATACTTTTACCACCTACCACTCTTTGTCGGTTCATGAGGCTAAAGGAAAATGTAAAAACAAAAAAGTTAAGCTGTGAGAAATGTAATGCCAGATTCGTACGGAAGGAAAGCCTAAATAGGCATACTTGTGGGATGGAATTAGAATGTGAAAATTGTGGGAGAAAGTTCAAGAGAAGTATTGATCTTAAGATGCATAAAGAGAAGCAAACTATGCCATGTCAAAGAGAGTATTCGCGTTTTAAGTGCAACCATAAGTGTAGGACTAGTACACAAATAAAGGCACATGTGATATATCAATGCGAGAAGACGTGAGAAGTACCACTTAATGAATGTTGAATTTGTAATGTAACCTTTGATACGAACGAAGAGTGCCATCAACACGAAAACGGACATCGAATGAGGCTTAATATCAGGGATATATAATGTGCAACTTAATACCTTTTGAGAGTTATATGATTTGTACTAAGTGTCTTAAGATTTACCCAATAATTACAAAGCCTACTCAAAATAAATGTTGTCGACAACTCATGCAAATACAAGAAGACACTTCAGCGTTGTGTTTACAGTGTGGTAAAATTATATTCAACGTGGTTCCCTGTGCTACCAAAGAACAGTATTACGCTAACAGAGGACGTAAGAGGACTCCTTACAGAAAACTCAGTTATTTTAGAGAATGGATGAGTTACATTCAGGGTTATCGACCTGGGCCCCGAGATACGTCACCTGTCTTATCCAACTTTTCCTCGCGAAACCCCCCCACCACCCCGTCGCGGGGTTGAATCGCACTTTCTATCTTTCTTACCCACCCCTCCCACGACTGGTGTGGATGGGGAGGCTTACCCACACTAGTCGGTCCAAACGTGGTTGAGCCGGGGCTCGAACTCAAGGGGCTCTGGGCCTCCCCAGATCCAAAGTCCCTCGAACACAAACAAAGACCAAACACGATGGACAATGATGTATTGTGAAAATTATTATATTTATTTATTATATACTATGAATTTGCATATGACCCAGACAGACGTTCAATATGCAAATTAAATCCAGTCTCGTTCTTTTCAAAACAAATATTTATTGAGCGAGTTTTCTTTGAAGATCGCTTTTCTCCTCTTGGTGTATTTTTTTCTTGCTTCCTCGATCAGGTCTTTCACGATTAATTTTTTCCTTTAATTTCGGACTTCAACTTTTCGTATTTACTTTCTTCGGCTAAGATAATCGAGAATTCTACGTCGTCCATTTTCCTGTTTCGCAACGCCTTACAGACCAGGTCAGAGATTGTATTACTCTTGGCTCTTGCCAGCATAATATTCTGATCGTGTTTTGAAATCTTTGCGGATAATTTCTTCACAATAGCTGTGCTGACGGCCGAGACAATTCAACAGGTTGCCCCGACACTGGCCAGAGGAACACCGACGACTACTCCAGGTCCAGTGAAAGACGTTGCGACGACTGATCCAGTCAGAAAAACCGACAGAGATCCAGTAGTAATTGCTATCTTGTGCAATAGGCTTCTGGCCCTAGCATTTTTTTTTCTTTTTTTTTCTGACGTTTTCGTAATGCTTTTTTTGTCCCTCAAGGTAAGCTAAGATTAGATTTCCTTTATTCAATCTGAAATTCTCAGCATTTAATTCATTAGGCCCATCTAGTTGAGGATAAAGATTTGGTGCAGAGGATTCTATTACGTCCATTATATATATATATATATGAGTTGGGAAAATTTTAACCTACAATCCTTTAAAGCAACGGCTAATACCAACAAACATGTTACCCCAAAGAACGAATACGATGCCGTTGACGAGAGAATAGCTTCTATGCTTTACAATGGGGAAATGACTTTTGACTTTTTAGACCCTACGAAGAAGAGTAGTTATCCATTGCAGTACACAGAGAGAAAACTAAAGTACCCATTTTATGATAACAAAAACAACGATAAGTTTGCAAAACTAGTAACTAATTTACAAATACCTGTAGGAAAGACTAGTTTTGACATAAAAGTGCGAGATATTTTTAAATCATCACCTATTACGCACACCAGCGGTCGGGAAAGTAGACATTGGTTGAGCAGACCTAATATGAAATACTGGCCGCAACAACTAAACTTTGGCTGCTACAAAGGGTTGCGGAGTAGGTGTGGATATGTTTGACAATGCGTTTTTAAGATTCCACGTTGCATTTACAATGCGTAGACTGCTACGTGAGCTTAACGTACCACTACCGGGTGATAAAGCATTTAACCCAAAGGACAATAACTATGACAAAATAGCATGGGAGCGTTTAAAGAATGAGTTTAAAATATACAAACCCTGATTTCCGCAATAAAGAAGGAGCTGCACAAGGACTAGGAGAAACTTATATTTGGTCTGGTGGTCCGTGGATACCACGTAAGGGTATGGGTTATCCAAACCAATGGGAGTTTTCAGACATGGGAGGTGATGGTATAAAAGGAAACTTAATCTACTACATCCAAAGTACGATACCCAACCCTTGGTCTCCATTCATTGCAAAAAGAGGAATAGGGCTAAATAACCTTGCTAGAATTAACCGTAGCATAGAAGCCTTTGTATACTGCATCTTAGGAGCTCAAGTCAATACCCGTTCGGAAGGCGATGTGCGGTATGTCTCCCTGCTCGATTTCTACCCCGACACAATCAGCGACTTTAATTACCATCTCTTCCAAATCTTCGTCCTTTTCTTCTGGCACCCCATGTATTTCCAAATTGTATTTTCTGGTGTACACTCCAGGTTATCAAGTTTGTCATTGATCCAACCCGTCTCTTGCAGCTTTAGAGCTCCCGACCAAGCTCTTCGACTTGATTATTGAGTTTTTTGTTTTCATTCTTAAGGTCTTCAACCAAGTTATTTTGAAAACTAAAGGAAGCTTTCACTTCTTATAAATCATTTCTCATTGCACTGTTATCTTTAATGATTCTGTCTGTATTTCGCTGGACCTCTGCTAGCATTCTATATATTGTGTCCATCGTTGGATTGTGCTCTGCAGTGTCGGCCATTTTCTGTGACTTTGGTTTTCGGCGATGCTTCTTCACTGTATACAGAAGACGTTCTTTTCCACTGGCATAACCTTTGGCTGGAGTTTATGAAACGAATATAGTGGGCATTTAGACGGAATGCAACGGAGCTCTTAGAAACACGTCGTAACCGATGCCATGCTCCTCTCAAAGAATCCAATACTGAACGTATGCTTGTCCAAAAAGAAAAAAATGGATAAAAAATAAATAATAATAATAATAATAATACAACAACAAAATGTTTGCCTTTGAGCCTTAATCAGAAATATATAGATCTAATGAGAATTCGATGCTTTCGTTATTCTAATCCATTTTTTGTTAGGAGTTGCTTTTTTATTCTTTGATTTGGCCACGTTCCTCAATAAATTCATAATGTCTTAAGAGTGGATGTCTGTAAATATCGACTATAGTGTGCAGAAAGAAAAAATTCGGAATTTCTCAAACTTAGCCAAAATTAAGGTTTTGGTGAGTTATTTATGTAAAAAATACTCTTACCTCAAAAGAAAAAAATTCTTTTAAGACGGGCATGGCGGCTTTTTTGGTTTGACTGTTTTTAAAGCCATTTCTGAGAACTTCAAACACTCATGAATAAATTAATGAGCATTTGGTCCTATCAAAAGCCTCATATCAGTCACATACATGAGGCTTTATACCCGTTAAAGTCCTTGAAGTGAATCTTTATATAAAGAATACTAATTAAAGTGAATCTTTATATAGAGTTTCACCTAAGTTTATGTGACGACTTAGTAAGTCTCACAAAGCGGGAAAGTCTCACAATGGATCATTGACTTCCTACCAGCTCGAAACGAGCTAACGTTCCTCTCTTAAACTGAACCTAATATCTTACACGTATGGGAGCCGTTTTCTGTACAGTGCGCATGTCCGTAATATAAAAGTTTTTTATTAAACTATATTTTTGTACTTCTTTTGCACTTTTTATCAATCGTTAAATACTTGAAGTTATTTATGTGACGCGTTTGAAGCAGCTCAATAAACTCGCAGATCGTGTTTTATCGGGTCTAAAACCACTCAGCTATGCCTCGTGGTTTTAAACACAATAAAACACTCCTGCTCGTTTATCAAACACAAATGAAAACCGCATTGTAAAAACGTAAGAGTTGTTTTTGGACAAGGAAATCGTGGTTTTAAACCCAATAAAACACTCCTGCTCGTTTATCAAACACAAATGAAAACCGCATTGTAAATGTAACCGCATTGGATAGAGAATTGCAGTTTTTGGACAAGGAGATCTTGGTTTTAAACCCAATAAAACACTCCTGCTCGTTTATCAAACACAACTGAAAACCGCATTGTAAAAACGTAAGAGTTGTTTTGACCCCTTGGAGTTGTTTTAACCCTTTTACTATAGGAGTTATTTTGGCCCTTTGGAAGAGCTGTTATAAGCCGGTTTATTTCTACCCTAAAAGAGTCACACGACCCTTTCAAAGGAGTCGTCATACTCTCTGTAGAGCGGATGGACCCTCTGGTTGGAGTCCAGTTACCTCTTGATGTCTAAAACAGCCCTCCAGTAGAGCTAAATAAATTCCGCAAGACTCAGTCATATACAATCTAAAAGAAATGTTTTTCAATTGAATGAAAGACCAGTTTGAGATGAACAGTATCTAGCGTGCATGTTGATACTTTATATTACCTATAGTGGTCCAACAGCACATTTTGCACTCGGCAACATCTAATTCATCTAATCATCTAAGCCTGACTTAACTTAAAATCTCTGAAAAGGCTTTATATAAAAAATTATTGTGATTTTTTTTTTCAAGACATATTTCACAGTCGTCAAAGTGGGTTAAGACATTCTTTTAGTTACGACCAGTTTTGCTCATATTGGGCTACCTGTATATAATCCCCCACAATGCAGCAGTGCCCCATGATGCTTAGAGAAGAACAGTAATTTCAAAAGCCCGCCATTAAAGAAGCATGGTGCTTCGGATGTCCCGAATCAGCTCCTTCGTAGCTCGAAAATCGCTTACAAAGGCTTAAAATATCACAAAAACTGATCTACAATGTGTTGGGAAAGGTTTTCTCGTGGATTTAGGTTGAATGTAGACTTTTATGGTAAATAAAGATGGTGATAGAGGAACGTTGAATTCTTCCAACCAGTTGTGGATGAAAATAAAATTTTTTTGCTTCAATACACTCCATAAAAAGGTGATCAATTTATCTGAAAGCAGAAGGCAAAGAGAACAACCATCAACTACCTTAAATCGATAGAGATCATAGTTGTTCCATCGTTAATCTGCTCACATAAATCTGTTTTGTCGTGACTTTTTTAATATCAACTATTTTATGCCCCAATAAAAAAGGATTTCTGCCCCTATTTTTTATTTATTTTTTTTTATGTCCTTGATGTAATTTAATTAACAACTTCCATTCCTTTGGTATAGCATGAACTATCCCAGCCCATCTGAGGCCCAGGTCGAGAAACGTCGAACTTCACATGAGCCGAACCTAATGACATCAAAGAAGACCGCCTTATTATCCATTGTTTTCAATGAGTTCGGCTCATGTGAAGATAATCTTTATCCTGCAGACCCATGCTTTTTGCATGAATCCATCGTATATCACCATATTATATTTGCTAGAGCTTATTAATTTTACCAACCTTTTGATTCGACTTGCTTTTAAAAACGCGTCGAAATCTGGAAGTTTTAGACCCCCTTGTAAGTAATCACCTATTAATATTCCCAAAGTAATATTAAAGAAACAACTGTTAGCTAGGAAAGATGGACGGTTGCTGTCGCCAGTTTGTTTCTTCAATGAACCTGCGATAACATTTTTAGCGGACTCCAACAAACCAGAAAATTAGAAAATCTGGGATAAAAAAAATTGATTCCCTCAGAGTCTTCTCCAGCGCTAACCTGATGACCAAAATCCTGGTCAGACTCTGGGAACGATATTGGCTTTTCCAAAATTCAACGGGGGACTAGAAACGAACTCGTGCCGCACAGAATTGTGGGGATGAATTTGGGGACAAGATCAAAATATGCCGCCATATTCCATTGGCTTCTGGGGATTGATTTTAGGGACGAGATAGAGATGGTGCCCAGTCTTTCTTTGAACCTCGGAATGGCGAAACACCACTATTAGAAAATCGGCCCGTAAAAGTTTGTGAGATTTATGAATTTTTAAGTTCACGCGTAATTTGCATACTCAATGACAAAAAAACGGTAAAATATGCAATTTTAAGCCAAATCCCTTCAAATTAGAGCAGAATGCACTCCAGTACATTGGGACTGAAATGGTATTAATTGTATTCTGATGCGATCATGATTTATAGCTTTAATTTTTTTTTTTTTTTTTTTTTTTTTAATCTTGTATTGTAAGGGACCGGTCATTATTTAAGTCGGAGGTGGGGGGTGGGGGGGGTGGAGGAGAAATTGCCTTTGATACAAAAAAAATCGAGAACCCGACTTGATAGCTTTCATTTTATTCGAGAGCCCCCCTTCCGGATTGTTTGAAAAATTCAG